>BJCM01037644.1:737-38068 GCA_018326385.1 Flaveria bidentis | reverse complement strand
TTATTTTATTTTATAATATAAGTTGGTTTATATTTTATTTTTAATCTTATATATATTTTTGTCAATAAGCATCAACTTGCAATGAAAGGGATGTTGTAAACGAGAATAGGAAAATGTTATTATTCATTGGTCAACTAAATTTGCTCGGTCTTTTTCATTCAATCTGAAAACTTTTATAATAATATCTATAACATATGGTTCAGCTCCTTATATGGTTTTATATGAATGCTTTTAAAAAAATGTAAATATAAATACAAATATTAATATATGGTGGTTGTTATTTCATTAGATATGACAAAATTAAACCCAAACATAACACTAAAACCAGAAACCCAAATTTTATTGAGTGGTAATGGAACATGGAATCACGTATGAAACATGCCCACATATAAAACGTAGTCGTAGATTAATTTTATAAATTTCACAAGTTTATAACATATATGAGGTTAAATGATACAAGTCTAATTACCGGCCCGTTTAATTAATCAAATACATTAATATATTGTATAGTTTAAAAGAAACATGTATAAACAACATGTTATCCAGAAAGTTAAAACTGTTTAAATTATAAAATTATCATAACTTTAGTTGTCCATTTAACATTTCAATTCGATTATCGAAGTGAATTCAGTATCAAGTTTTGGGCACATTTATAAGCATGTACTTGCATATTTAAAATGTGTACTGAGTATCATGTCACCATTTAATATAATACGTTTATTAAGTTATCAATTAATACCTATTTTATACTCAACCTATTATCATTATTAGTTTTAACGGGTATTCCTATAGAAATAAAATTTCAGTTTTAAACAAATGAATCAACCAAACCGTTTTAGAATCAAATTAAATAAAATGAACCCTATTTTTTATAAGAAAAATAATTGTAGTCCAGAAAGATCTGCCCTTCAGAGTCCTGATTGGAGGGACCATTCATAATAAAAAAGTGCATGCCATATATGATTGCATTATTTGAGGTTTGGATAATTAGGTGACTTGTTTTTCTGTTATTTTTAAGGATTAGAATATTATCAAATGGCATATAAAAATGACTCATCCTCATTCACAACCAATTCTTTAGACTTTTTAGATGCTATTTCCTATATGCATTAGTTTATAGAAATGATAATTTTATTCATTTTATAACAAGTTTTTCATGTTATTTTTGTTGTTATGAAAGCCCGATTGATATGGTTGATAGATCATCTGTTACCATGATCAATACTTACATTTACATATTTTGTGCACCGAATCCATATCGTACGAATATATAACATGCATGATTATTTGAAACAATCTGACTGCATTTGTTTTTTGTTTTAACAACAGCAAGAATACTTAATGTTAATTATATGGAAAGCTCTATTAAGAAGATAGAGCTAAATTACACAAGCAAAGTAAATTTATAATATACGCTAATTATCTCAATCTAAATAATTTCACATGGCTTATTTTTTATCCAAAGAAACGTTGTCACTATAATATCTACACACGTCTTTTCCGGGCTCTAAAGTTTTTCTCATTGTCAGCTTTCCATATAAACCAATTTGTGTCCCATAAGTTTACGAACAATAAAGTCTCACAAATACAATAAAAATAACAAACTCATAGTTACAATCTCATTTAAAAATACACTTCCATATAAAAAAAAGAATTAATTTCCTTGTTTATTGTGACATTAATTTTTTTGTTACATGCCTGTAATTTCGATAAGAAAAAAAGAAAAAAAACTCAATACAAAACTAAATTTAAGTAGTAAATTGTTAAAATCGTATAAACACTCATACATTTTGTTTCTGTTATAAAACAAAAGTTATAATAAAACTACTTATATAGCGTGTTTCTAAATCCTATCATATCCGTAAACATATATATCAAACACTACGTACAAATTACTATTCTCGCGATTCTTTTTATAACAAGTCATGTATTAAACACCATGATAATAAATAACACCCAAATGCATTTATGTAGTGACATTTAAAGATTAAGAGGCACCCAAGCATCTTTTTAACAACTCCAATACCCAACCAACACCTCCTAACCTCATTTTGAAGTATTCAATTTTCTATTTGACCTTCAATATTCCATTTATCAACAAAGTAAAGGATAAGAACCCTCATTCTTTGCCTTTTCTTCCAAGCTTTTCCCCTCTTTCATTCAACCCATCTTCATAAAGATTCAAAAGTTTCAATTTTTATCAAGGATCAAAGCAAAAGCACAAACTTCAATCAACACCCTTTGTTCAATTCTCACCATTTTCCCATAAATTGTTGAAGAAAGCTTGAAGAAATCACAGAGGATGGAGATGATGTATTACCCACTTGGGAGGTCTTCTTATGAAGATTCTTTGAAGGTTATTGAAGCTGATATACAACATGCTAATGCTCTGTAAGTTAATCTGTTCAGTTTTCCATATTGGTGCCTGTTTGATTTCGTTTTTGTTTTTGTTTTTAGGGTTTTGCGTGTGTTTTAAGTTGTTAAACGTCGGTTCATTGTATCGGTTTTTTGTTTGATCGTTTACTTTTAGCATCAATTGAAGATTGGAAGTTCAATCATGGAATTTTAATAATTTAGTTCTTGAAGTTATAGTCTTTGATGAAATTTGCAGAATAAGATGTTGATTGATGAAAATCAACTAAGTTGATGTTTGGCGGTTAGGTTCTTATCAAGATGATACTTTTGTTTAGAGTTCATGTGGAAATTTGGGTCCAATTTGCTTGCTTATTGAAGTTATTGCTTTTTATTAAACAGGGGTTGAAATTTTGAGTCAAAAGTGCTGAACACAAATGTTGTTCTTTGTTCAATTTTGACTTTTGTTTTTTCATAGCAAACTATTGAGAATTATTGTGAAAATGAAAATGTGTGTGTGTTTGTGTATGTATGATGAAAAATACTACAGCTTGCAACTACTGATTAATTTTACAAAATATAATGTCTTTTTCTTTGTATCTCTGGTTTGCAATGAAATGCAAATACACCTCAATTTGTAACACATAATAACTAAAAAACCATATAATAATCTAATGCTTATAACCTTATGTAACTTTGTGACGAAATGGTATTATGTTTGGTCAAAGGGAACTTTAATCGTCTATGAAGTTTTGAACAACTACTTTCCCATATCCAATTCATGTTATTTTTCTGTAGTTTTCAGTCTTCCGCTTAGTCCATTCACGTTTCAGATGGCTGCAAATTAATGTTTCATTGTCTACCCAACGGTGTAGTTTTTTTAGAACTTTTTTTAATGTTCGAAATATAACTTGTTTGGCACTTGAAAGCCAAATGTGGACTTATAACAGCGGTTTGCATATTTACGGATAGATAGTTCTTAACAATTTATCCATATGAAAGTGGAGCCTAAAAACAAATGAAAATGACATAAACGAACGTAACATATTTCTTTCTCTACATAATGCATTGTATCTAAAATGGCCAAAGGGTAGATAGATATGTTTTTATATTGTATTCTGATTTTTTTTTTCTATTGGTTCTTTGATTTGCAGGGCTGCTGCAATTCCTAGAACCAAAGACGGTGCACGGTTTCAAATGAAATTGGTTCACGATCAATTGACACCTCTTATTATGTTCTTGTTACAATGGATAGATTCTTCTTGTGCATGTCTCCTGCCTAGATACTTGAATCTTTTCCATATTATTGTCTATAAGGTTAGTTATTGACTAAGTCTCATTTTTTTTAAACACAAGAAGCTACCTTTAATACAAAACAAAGGTGGGAAGTGGTGATGACTGATAAGACCCTCAAATGGAAGAAAACATGCTAGATAAATTGACTTTAACATTGTGTTCATAAATAATTTGTCATATAAGTAAATGTCTTTCCTTATAGGTATATACTGATGGGAGGCCGAAGATTTCTAGACGTGGAAGGAAGGCGACTGTGAATGACTTTTATGGTTAGCCATTTGTTCCTATCTCGAATGCAAGTCACCATATACTTATGCATAGGTTGTTTTGGGTTGTGTTTATCTCAAATGGGTCAAATACAAAGTTTTGCTAAAAGGGGAATCGGGAATGGTCTGAATGTGTATAAAGATATAGAGTTTTAGACTAGTCTTGTAATAATATTGTCTTTTAGCCATGATTAACTCATCAAGTGTTTTTGTGTGTGTGTAAATGTCCGTTATAACCAGGATTCGGTTTTGACCAAGAACATAGTTGTCGTATTCAAAGATTTAGATTCTTATAGGAATCAGATAATGTTGTTTTCGTAGTTATAATTAACACTTTAGGCCTTTATGTTTTTTTATTTGACCCGAAAAAAGGAATTTTTGCGGGTCAACTCAATGTGACTCTTTCTAGTTTGGCGTGTGTACTAACTAGTAAATATGACCCACTTCAATTTCAACTAGTTTGACATGTTTCCAACCCGACCCACCCATTTTGCCATATTTACATGTTAAAATTGTGTTCTTTATGTGTGAATCTTTTTTACTTGATTATCCGCAAGCTAAAGGTTTTTTTTACATACATGATAAAACTAACAACCATGTTGCTGATTTGTTTACATTAAATCTTTGCAGCTGTCATACTACCTTCTCTTAGAAGGCTACATTACGACTTGGTGGAACTCGATAATGGATCTAAAGCAGAGAGCCCAAAATTGGAGATATCAGGCCCGAAAAAACTAGAAAAAGATGAAAAGTTCACCAATGTTGATTTGGAGCGAGAAGATGAATGTGGGATTTGCTTAGAACCTTGCACCAAAATAGTCTTGCCCAATTGCTGCCATGCTATGTGCATCAACTGCTACCGCGATTGGTAATATACACAACATCATGCATCATTGAGTTGTACAGCACAACACACAATATTCTTATATGTTTCTTTCCAAATTTGCAGGAACTCGAGATCTGCATCATGCCCGTTTTGTCGGGGTAATATAAAGAGAGTAAAGTCGCGAGATTTATGGGTCCTCACATGCGATGATGACGTGATAGATGCTGATCTTGTTTCAAAAGAGGATTTGGTTCGTTTCTATTTATACATCAATAATCTCCCTAAAGATTCTCCAGATGCCCTTTTCTTCATGTTTTATGAGTATCTAATATAATATCAACAAGCTAGAGAACTTGATGTGTAGAGGGCAAATAGTTGAAATCACAAAACAAAAAAAGCTGACCCTTAAAATGTAAATAGAGGTCGGTTGAAATTGTAAGTATCTTTCTTTCAAATTGTTAACATGAAATAAATGGAAACTTGTTTATTGCCATTTTTCTCTACATCTTTGTACTGTGCTATCTTAGCCTGCTGCATTTCATAATTTGGGTCAACTATTTGTGTTGGGCCGGGGCCAGGCTACACTGCAACGGGCTTTTTGTGTTTTCATGAGCTCATTAAATGGTGGATGACAACACCCTTGATTTATGAATTGATTCTGTGGGATGAATTTCATCCCAACTGATATGGAAGTAACTGAAGAACTGCATATTGATAGAAGATTGATATTCAAGTCATCATCTTGTTTGATGGTGTGGATCCACAAGTTTTTTGAGCTTCTTGAATTTGGTATTTTTGCGTGTTGTTGTAACTTGTAAGCTTATGTAGTAAGCTTTCCTAGAATCTTCATATATGATTGTAACATCTACGAACAACTTCTTGTACATTTCTAGTTCGGCTTGCAGGATTTAGTTGTGGATTATTATCACCCCAGCTCGATCTGTCACAAACGCTTAATAGTTGTAAAGATGTTTAGTGGAAGACAACCAACACCAGTAAACCTTGTACTACCTATGTTCTTTGCACCGTTTCGCATTAATGTCTGTATTGCATCGCACTATACGATTAACTCTTTTAGGAAATACTATTTGCTATACTAACCTACAAAAGTTCTGCCATTGGGTGACCTTAAAGAACCTGAGAATGATGAAGTAAGACTAGCCGTGAATTGAGCATTTCTTGTGTCTGTATATGAATCTTTAAAAGAGTAGACCGCATAGCAATGAGTTTTATCGAGTCTTGTGGTGAGTTTTTGTTTCAGGACCTGCTGCAGATGGGTTTTTTTTCAGGCTTGTGCCATTCTACGTGGATCTTGTAGAGGCGTTTGATTAGGGTCATTTGGTAGAGGCTTTTGCACTCGGGTCTTGTGGAAGTTTTTAAGAACAATTAAGATCAAAATTGGTTAGTAAATGGTTGATGCTTTAGCCCCCTGATTTGAGCTAAAATAACACCAAAAAGTAACCCCTTGGGAAACTCAGTTTTGGACAAAATACCAACACACACTGACACGTTTTAGAGGAGATCGTCAAGACTTTTCAAAATATCATTCTATTTTTCATGAAGCTTAATCGAATGAACATAACTATCAACGACTATACATTTCTCCTAGTCGACGGATGTAGCTTATGCAGAAAATTGGATTTTAGAGTTGGAAGAGCTTTAAAAAGAATTAAAAAAAAGAAGCAAAAGCATTTTTATTTGTAAAACAAATAATAAAAGAACTTAAAAAAGAAAAGAAAATTCCATTATTTATACCGAGAGAAATATCTGAATCAAATGAAACTGAAATAGAAAAGGATTCTATACTCAACAATGAGATAATTCACGAATCACTTAGTCAAAATAGCTCTACAGGTTTGACAAATTCTTCGTCTCGCCATTAGGCAGGATTGTAGTTCTCGAACGATCATAGAAGAAAACTTGTACTTCATTTCAATTAAGCTTCCTTCCTATCAAGCTGGAAAGTCTTCTCAGATACAAGAAAATGATTCAGTTCCAGAGCTAAAGATCGTAGTTCTCGAACGAACAACCGAAAAGATTCTGGAATCGCACCAAAAACTCGAGTTCCTTTTGGATTTCCTTCTTGATCAATCACAACTGCAACATTGTCATCATATCGTATTATCATACCGTTGTCACGTTTAAGTTCTTTACAAGTACGAACAATTACAACTCTGACCACTTCTTTCCGACGGAAATAAAAAAAATTGATCCATTTATAGTCCTCTACTTGTTGGATTGTAGCTGGCAAAATGAACCCAAAGATCTTATTTTGGGTCAACTTGGGTCTATTATGATGGTAAGTTAAATCATTTTGGGCCAAGATTATTTTACAACATGGTTTGACTCAGGTTGAATGGGCAGAGTAAAATGAAAGACGGGTTAAGATGAGTTGATTAAAAGTAGTCACCAGGTCAGACTGACCTCTTCAACAAAAATGGGGAATTCATCTTCTTCTATCTTCCTCTGGAAGTATTTTTCTCCGATGAGATTCAAAATGAGTTTTTTATTCAGATCTGAGTTTGTTACAATTGCAAGCTGGAATCAAAACCACAACTGCCGACAAGATCCAAATCGAATTTTTCATTGAATCGCGTTCGGTTATCGATTCCAAATCAAGGGTTTTCAAACAAGTTTTTCATGGAATCAAAGCTTTCCTTCATTCGTTCGTTGAATAAAAATAACAATCAACTTTGTTCTTTCCCCGATCAGATCTTTGTTCGTTCATTTTAGCAGAAAATAAACCCAGAAACGCCACTCAGATTATAATTATTTTAATTTATGTTTGAAGTTTCATAGATCTTCATCGGTCTTCATGTTCAAGTCTGCTTTTAATTTTCAAATTTGGAACTCGACTTCTATTCAAAACTTTCATTGATCTTCATGTTCAACATTGTTTATATTCATTTATGCTATTGATTTTTGTTAGATTTGAATTCTGATTTGTGTGTTTGATTTTTATGTGTTTTGATAATTTCACTTTTAATCATTTGTGTTTGATTTTGGTCTGGGTTATGATGGTTTGGCCCATTCTAACCCGCATTCATGTTGATCTACACCCATTTTGACCCGAACTAATATGAACAATTTAAAAATTGATCCATTTTGACCCGAACTCATCCTGACCCGAATCCGTTATGACCCGACACCCTGCCCAACTCAACCCGCCCATTTTTCCAGGTCTAAGTTGGATTAACGGATCGTCCAATTGGAAATAATAACAAAATGCATAGGTTGTTAGAATAAGTTCTAACATGTATATACATATAGTATACCACCTAATTACCCTATTTTCTTTACGAGGAAGAAAAAAAATTAAGGAACCTACAAATATTGGTAAAACTACAATTTTCATATTATTGTAGCAACTGAAATCTTTTTTATGAAAAAACTGCTTCTAAGTTGTCAATTGAAATAAAAAAAGACTAAATAAAAAAGAAAGAGTATGGATAAATGAAAGGATGAGAGAAAGAATTATGAAAATGGAATATTTTTGCATAGAAGATGTCAAACAAAATTTAGGGATTCTAGAAAAAAAAATTGTAACTGATTTACCGAAAATTAGGTTTTAAATCCATCGGATTTTTTCATCTTTTTTTATAAAAGGGCCGAAATTAGGTTTGAATCTTTAGGACAATTCATAACTGAATTGAATAGATGTATCTAGGGAGAATTCACCTTGAAGCGACTGTTCCCTAGATACATACGTCGTGATATTTTATTTCACAATTGAATCAATTTAAAAAAGACCTAAAGTTAAGGATTAATCAATAGGTTTATTCGCACTGACAACATCCATTGTAACCCAAACCCTCATTCTAGTGATGTATTTATCTTCGCAACCTTGGATGGATTGGTATGAGAAATTCAGATTCGACTTTTGCTTATTCGAATAGAAATTTTGAATTCGACTTTTGGTTATTCGATTCGAATACGATTCAAAATGAAGTCGAATTCGAACGAATTTGATTTTCTTGACT
Organism: Flaveria bidentis; assembly: GCA_018326385.1. Classification (NCBI taxonomy): domain Eukaryota; kingdom Viridiplantae; phylum Streptophyta; class Magnoliopsida; order Asterales; family Asteraceae; genus Flaveria; species Flaveria bidentis. The sequence goes on along the minus strand of BJCM01037644.1, from coordinate 29,348 downwards.
TGCATTCAATTTGAATGGAGAATGTATATATCTTTTTTATATGTTTTTAAATGTAGTATCTATAGTATCTAAGTTTTTCTATTTGCTTTTAAACATGGATTTTGGCTATGTTAGGACTATTTTGATATTGTTTTGATCGACTATTTTGATACTGTTTTGATTATTTTCCATGCTCTTTATGTTTATTTTTGAATGGCATATCAATTAGATTGTTAAAGTTTTTGAAAAACAGGAACTTAGTTTTATTAAGATTTATTTTATTTATTTTATTTTTCAAATTAGTATTCGAATTGAATTCAGATTCAATCTTTACATTTTGAAATTTAAATATCTGAATTCGATTTAAATAAGCATCCCTCGATACCCTGGCAAATGAGTTTATTGGGGATTGAAAACTTGGCCTATAAGTTTATTATGTTTTACTAATTGCTTGTGAGTTGAGAGGGTATCAATCCATACAAAATGTCAACATAGTTCGTGAAGATGGTGTTGGAGATGCCAAAAGTGGTTTTAAACCGATCACCATCACCTACGTTACAAGAATGAATGAAAGAACTCAACTTTAGAGGTAAAAGAGAAGAAATTAGTGGCATTAATATCAGAGAATAAACGTTCTACTATTTGAATAAAATTTCAATCTCCTCCAAAACATTAACCCACAATGACAAGACCAACAAAAAACCAACTCTTTGTTTTTAGTATACGTTGATTCTCCAATCTTAATGCCTTTAATTTCTTTTCCTTCACCTCTAAAGATAGATATTCTTTTTACTGAAAGTATTATTATAAAAAAAAAATACAAGATGTGAAGTCTAAATGAATTTAGGATTGTAATTGCAGGTAGATTTGTGACATGTATTAAGTTGTTTGTGTTCTTTCTACAAAGTCAAAAAAGCATAAACAACACACTTGAAAAACAATATAAATATGGATCAAGAAACACTCCCACCTTATGTGGTAATATTCACCTTGTAATTACAAAGCTGGGGAACACAGGCTTTTATTTTTATCACGTCGACTAAAACATGTTTAAAGGTATTTGATTTTAAAACATGTTTCTCTTCTCGTTAATATGATGTATATATGGATACAATATTGACATGTGATTTTCACTGATCACATAGACTATGAAGTTGTTTGTAGTCTTTTAATGATTTAAATAAGAAACTACATTTAAATCAGTCAAATTTAAAGTATATTTGATTCATTTAAAATCACATTTTAATCATTCATTGAGTTATTTAATAAGTAAGTTTTAAAAACTTATTAAATGATTAAGTAATATCTTTTATTCAATCAGATTTCTTAATATCTTAAGATAATGTTGCTAAATAGCCTTTATATTAACTTTTTCTTAACCAAACTTAAGGGAAAAAAATGAAAGTTGAGATACGGTGGTATTAACAATCACGTGTAACGCACACTGCAAAAACGTTAAACGTTGAAACCAAATTCCACCGTCTTCTACGTCAGATCAACATCAAGTTTCCACCATTAATAAGATCGTATGCTTCAAATCCAATTTAAATTTCAACTACACTCGCATTCTTTCTCAATTCTAAGGTAACTTCTCTCTAAACCTAATTGTTTCATATGTTAGGTTAAATCAATGATATTATATAACATTTAATTCAATCCATCAGTTTTAGATCTAATTGTTTCATAATACGATCGATACACAGCAATGGAAGATGATAATGATTTGGAGCACGTTACGGGGAGTCCCACTGCCGGAGATAACGAATTTGTTCATGTAGAGTCACTTGATTCTGCTCAAATGGATGTAAATGGTGGTTCAATTGATCAGGCGAGTGTAGTTTTGGATTTCAAATTGACATGATTCGATGTTATATTATTGAGATGTAGATTATGTTTGTTTATGACTGTTTGTTGTACATTATGTTCAGTTATTGAATCTGCATTTGAATTTGATGTATTATTGTGTTGATAAGTTGAAATTAGGGAGCTGTTTCAGGTTGAACATCTTGAGCAGGATGATGGGGTGGTGGTATCAGGAGTTGATACTGAGCCACATGAGGTGAGAACACATGAAGAAGGGGGACATGATGAGTTTGTAGACTGCCCAGATGATTTAGCTTCTAGTCAAGCACCGTCCCCTGCTGCGGAAACTAGTAAGGCCCGCCTGCAGCCGTTCGGGGTTGTTACAGAAGATAATCAGAATAAGGTATCTGAAGATGAAAACCAAATCATTCCACAGGACTCTGAAGTGAGATGTCACATTTTTCTTTTATTCTTCTTGTTATTCGAATGTCCTTTTTGTAATGTATGTTGTAGTTTTGCTAAGTAACCTTCTATAGCAGGATGAAAAAAGGGTGTTGATAAAAGAATTTAGTAAATTTCATCGTCAACTCAAGGCTCTAAGCAAGCAACACCCATCGGTTGATGAAAACGATGCTGGTAATTCTATTGATCTTACATCAGGTACAGAAGAGGGTGGTGAAAAGTTCGTTTTTTCTTTGCGTGAGATGGTGAATGAGTGCTCTGAGTTTGTAAAGCTTTCTTTCAATGAGCGGTTACAGTCTGAGGGCACAATCAGAGAACTCTATGCTACCTTGCATGTGAAGGATAAAGAGATTGAAGAACTTATGACAAGGGTCAATGAACAGTCGATATCACATGATGTGCAATCTTTTGAGGCTGTTGTGGATAGGGTTTTATCTTCTCTTACAACTACGTTTGGTGATGCAGAATTGTCTGATACATCTGTTAGCGGGAAACTTTCTCATATCGAAAAAAACACATCTTTTTTACTTCAGAATTACCATAACATCCTTTCTGAAATTCAAATGCTTGTCCATTGTTTGGCGGAGGTTAATTCAGATTTCCAGATGGAGAATGGCATGGTAACTGTTTTCCCTTCTGTACGGGAGGAGTTGGTTTCACTGAAAAGGAAAGATTTTGAGTTAAGTGAAAAAAATACCATTTTAGAATATCAGCATGGACAACTGACAGAACAACTTGACAAACACAGAGAAACAATGGAATTGCTTAATGTGGAAATCGAGAAACTTAAAGGGGAAGTTGAACAGGAGAAAACGAGATATGCCAATACAAAAGAAAAGCTTAGCATGGCTGTAACAAAAGGGAAGGCATTGGTCCAACAACGCGACTCATTGAAACAATCAGTCACCGAGAAAACCAGTGAACTAGAAAGATGTTTGATTGAACTGCAAGGAAAGTCAACTGCCCTAGAAGCTGCTGAGTTGAGAAATAGTGAGTTGATTCAGACTGTAACTTTTGCTAACTCTTTGCAAGAAGCTCTTACGCAACGGGACATGGTTCTTGGAAAATGTGCAGAAATTCTTTCTCTAGGATTACAAGAAGTTGTGCAATATCCTAACTTGGAATCTCAAGTTAGCTGGTTGTTAGGATCATATAACCTTGCAAAAGATCTATCTATTAAACTACAAGATGAAATTAATGCAATGAAAGAGGCCGCTAGTGCACAAATTGATTATTTAACGGCATCATTGCTAGCAGAGACGCAGGATAAATACCATCTTAAAGAGGAGTTACAAGAAATGACATGCAAATATGAAGTTGTTGTTGCAGAAAAGAATCAGATGGTTGCCACCATTGAATCATCACACATGGACATTGAAGAACTTGTGAAGATAAAAAGCTTGCTGTATGTAAATGATTTGGACTCTGAGATTTATGAGCAAGTTCTTAAGTTGGAGCTGGATAATCGATCACATGAGATAGCGAAGGTTTCTGAAGAATTTTGTGCATCAAAAGATGAGATGATCACTTTGCATATAAATCTTCAACGATCCGAGGAGAAAGCATCTTTATTGAGGGAGAAATTGTCTATGGCAGTTAAGAAAGGAAAGGGTCTTGTTCAAGAACGCGAGAACATGAAACAACAATTGGCTGAAAAGAACACTCAGATTGAGGCGTTAACGGTTGACTTTCAGAAACAAGAGTCAACATTGAGTGACTACGGGGATCAAATCGCAAAACTAGATTCTGAAAGGGATCAAATTGGGCAGCTTTTTGCTCAAAGCAACATGATATTACAGGAAATAATAGAGATAATTGATGGCATTAATATTTCTTTTCCGGTAGATTTGAAAGAGCCAATCGAGAAGGTGAAGTGCTTTGCAGCATTTCTAAGTGAATGCCAAGTTGCAAAGGCTCAAGCAGAGCAGGAGCTAGGATATGTTAAAGATAAAGCCAGTGAACTCGCAAGCAAGTTGACTGAAGCTCTGACCAACATGAAATCCATTGAAGATGCATTGTTAGTTTCAGAGGAGAAAGTGTCTCGATTATCTGAAGAAAAGAGAGAACTAGAAGTTTTAAAGACGCAGGCAGAACAGGAAGTGGAAATTGTAAAAGATGAAATTGGTAGATTGAATAATAAATTGATGGAAACCCTAAAAACCTTAAAATCACTGGAAGATAAACTTGCAGGTTCAGAGAAAACCATCAGTTTACTAACTGAAGAGAAAAGCGAATTAGAAATTGCTAAGTGTCGTGTGGAAGAGGAATTACATAAAGCAGTGGAGGAAGTTACCTCTCAAGCAAGCAAGTTTCAGGAAGCATTGTCACTTGCAGAAAACAATATATCTATGATCATGAATGAAAAAGAAGAGGCTCAAATGGAGGTACAGAAAGTCAAGGAGGAAGTTTCCTTCCATGCAAGTAATCTTGATGAGGCTAAAAGGACTATAAAGTCCCTTGAAGATGCAATTTTTCAGTTAAATACAAATGTTTCTCGATTTTCTCAAGAAAATGAGAAGGCAGAAGATAGTAGAACTGTATTAGCGAGTGAGATAAAGAAGCTCAAAGAAGAAGCTGAGCAGGAGATTTCAACCCTGAAAACTGAGCTCAGTACATGTAGGCAAGAGTTGGCAGCCAAGAATGATAATTGGACCCCACAGCTTGCGGGTTATTTTAGCAAACTTCAAGGGCTGTTGGAAGATGAATCTTTGTTGTTTATGTTCAAGCAAAGTTTTGAGAAAAAGGTTAAAAGCTTAAAAGAAATAGACCGTCTTCTAAAAGATATGAAGGATGATTTTGATTCAGAACAGCTGCAAGATCATCCTGATATCGAGGTAACATAAATAATAATCATCTTTTTTATTTTCTTTGTTAGAAAGTTAGTTTATTATAGCTAGAGGTGACAGTTTTGACTTTTGACCCATTTACCTAGTAATGGGCTGAGTTGGATTATGTTTTATGCCAAACATGTCAAATGGGATAAGCTAGAAGATTTATTTGAAAAGGAAATAGGCCAAATGGGTATCCAAAATTTACTCAAAAGCATAAAAAACTCCTATATTGCTTTATCAAAAAAGTTATATTATTATGTAGTATTAATGTTTCTATAATTATATTTTTTCAAATTAAAATTTTTAAAAGATTAAAAAAGAAATATGGAGAAAAGGAGTGTTTTGCAGGCAAGCCCAATATACACGATTCATTTTGCTCTGCACAAAAAGTTTCTACAGTCCACCTGACCCCATTTTTACCTCTAGTTATATCGATTCTGTACTATAATTCCCGGACTGTTTTTTATTCCCTTTGTTTTCCAATTATCTAAGGTCAATGATTTCTCTTGTTTTTGTATGTAACATTATATGTTAATGGCTGTAGTTACAGAACCAATCCAGATCTTATACCTTATCCGTCGTGCTATTTTAGGAGAGGTCAATTGGTCAAACTAGCAATTTTTCTTAGGGTTTGCATGACCTATATACCAAAAAAATCATTTCAGCTTGGCATAATAAGAATGCATTTATCACGTTTGCCTTTGTTTGTCTCACTTATGATTTACAGGTAGATTTTCAATCACCACCTTTCATCCTTGCTGGCTTTGAAAATGAATGGAACACGGTGTTGCCTCATGACGAGTTTAATGCAGAAGATACTGAGGGTATTGGTTTATATGTTGGAACAACTCTGGATAACTTAAATTCGAAAAACCAAATTCTTGTTAATCGATTTGGCAATTTGTCGACCCTCATTGATGACATAATTGCATCATTGCTGGAAAAATTAGAAGCAATAAGGAATGCCATCCCATTAATGGTTCAACAAACAATATCCTTGCAACAAAATGTGAAAAACATGCAGATGGACAAACAAATGCAGGATGATAAAGTGGTAATGCTGGAAAATGGAATTAATGTTCTAGTATCTGTGTGTGCTGATGTCACCAAAGATTTGAAGTTTCATGTTGAAAATAATATGCTGGAAATGGATCCCGCCATTGGGCTGGAGATATCAAATTCTAGGCACTTAGTAGTTAATGATGTGGCAGTAGCAGATGTTAAGGCTGCTGCTGATGAGCTGTTATTTACTGCTAGAAACGTTCAAAGTGTAATTGAACAACATATTAGTGTAAAAGAGAGCAAGTCCAACACAATTGAATGTTTAAAGGCTGAATTGGTGAAAACCAGTTCAGCGTATGACAAATCAAAAGAAGTAATTAAAGCATTACAGGGTGAATTGGAGAATAGCAGATCGGTGTATCACAAATCAAAAGGAGTAATTGAAGAATTACATGGTGAAGTAGAGAAAACTAGGTCAGCATACGAAAAAGTCAAAGAAGAAAATGATGCACTCCAAAGAAGAGTTTTTAAGCTTGAGACCGAACTAGAAGCATCTGGTAATATGTATAATGAAATGAACTCCAGATTAGAAGATTATCAGGGCAAAGAGGAAAAGTGGAATGAAAGACAAATGGAGTTGTCTGTTCAAGGCATTTCGTTTGTTAAAGATCATGGTAAACTTTTGCTTCTTTTGATGATAATACATTTGATTATAATATTTAGTGATCAATGTCACACGCTCATGCCATTGATTAGAGGTGGCAAATTCGAACCCTTATAAAAGGTTTGATTGGCGTTATGTTTTTTTATCTTCAATGGTTCAAATGGGTAAAAGTAATACTTGTAGAAAATATTTTTCCTCCTAAGCTTTTGCATAAAAGTCATCCTATCAACACTTGGCAGTAATCTATGAGAGTGAAAGAAGGCCTAGGCATAAGCTTAGGAGGAACATACAATCTCCTGTATAGTCATATTAATGAGGATTAATATTATAAGAAAATCAATATACTTTCTAATTTTTCACGAAAGAATCCCTCAACCTAATTTGGTATGTTAGATTAATGTCCTTGAACTTGTCTAATATGCACTAATTTTGAGTGTGTTCTTTTTAAATAATGATTTTTACAATAAAGTGATTAAAATTTTTGAAAGAAAGGTATACCATCTTTTTTGAATTATTTAACTGATAAAAAGCCATTGTTCATTAAATTCTTAAAATGACGTGGATTTTAGACAAGTTTAGGAACTTTAATATACAAAAATTAGTTCAGTGACCTTTTTTTATATAATTTTGCAATTTGAGGGACTTTTTCGTAAAAGGTAAGAAACATATTGATTTTTATACAGCCCTATTCAAAAGGTGAACTTACTATAGAATAAACAATCTTCAATATCATATCTTCATATTAATAAGGTATCTTCTAGTTATGAAATACGTATCAAACCATTCTTAACATGGAAAGTGGTGTTAAGTTTCTCCGTTAAATGGAAAGTTTAGTGTAAATATAATGTCAAACCATCCCGAATAAACACTCTTTGTTTTTACAACCCCCCCCCCCCCTTCTTCTCCTGGCCCACCCATTTGTGCACTCATATCATGATATACTGAATATGTCTCTGTAATTATAATACATGTTATTTTCTTTTTCAGAGGGTGATGCCGGAATTTCTCTTTTATCTGCTTCAGAAATAAAAACCCTATTTGATAAGATAGATGGAATCACAATCCCATTCCCAAATCTTGTAGTTGGAGAAATACAGCCTATATTTCCAAACCCCATTAATAAACTCTTCTATATAATTGATAGTGTAAATGAATTGCTAGACCAGTTGACCTTGTTGACTCATGCCAAAGAAAACCTGCAGTCAACCCTTTTAAAACAAACCGTTGAAGTTGACATTTTAAAGGGGGAATTTAAAGATGGGTTGCAGAATATTATTCAGAAGTTAGGAGGTGATGAGTCAATTGGAGTCAAGAAAGCAGCTGATGTGGCAGGACTGCTTCTAGTACTAGAGAGGCTTGTTCAAGGCATAGTTTTGGATGGTGAAAATTCAAGATCCAAAGCTCAAGAATTATCAAGAAAAGTTAAATTACTTGAAGATTTTATTCAACAGAGAATTGGTACATCAGACACAATACAGAAAGCAGAGATATCAGAAATTGATGATCAGGCATGTGTTAAAATTATTGAATCAATAATGTTTATATCCAAGTTTATTTTTACTCACTCATCTAATGTGACATTAATTTAGAGGTGGAAATTTTGAACCATTACTTATAGATACATTTATTTGGGTTATGCTTTACTCTAACGGGTCAAACGGTAAAATAAAAAAAAGTTTAGCTAAAAAGGAAATGGGTCAAAAAGTCACCCAAAGTGTATCTAAGAGGCATTAAACCTTCTAAATTTTGGTAAGAGCATTATGAAAATGATATAAACTTTGTAATCATACTGAGGCAAATATTATATTTAAATGTATATATTTATGGAGAAAAAGTGTTCTGGCTCAACCTAATGAACGAGTCAGATATGTAAAATGACTAAATGAGTTGGCTAAAAGGAAGCAGCTCAAATGGGCAAAACAGGTTCAAGGTCACTTAAATTGTATTTTTTGAGGCACAAAACCTTCTTAATTTATATTGTTCTAATATATAATGTTACTGTTTCAGGTTGCAGTTGGGAAGGTGGGATTGCCTGTGGTGCCATCTGCTGCCCAAATGAGATCCTTAAGAAAGGGATCAAATGACCAACTTGCAATCACCATCGACTCAGAGTCCGACCGTTTGCTTGATAAAGCAACAACTGTTGAAGACAAAGGTCTAGATCTGAAAATTTCTACCATTAAGTCTGTGTTCTGTTGCATTATCTGAAAAAGTACTATTTTTTTATGTTTTCAGGTCATATATTTAAGTCACTACATACATCAGGTCTCGTCCCAGCCCAAGGGAAGATGATTGCAGATCGACTTGATGGAATATGGTATACGCTTTAACTGATTATATTTTTTTCCATGTTTGATAAATAGATTTTGTTTTTTATGACATAATTGTTTTGACAGTCATACAATCTGTCTTATGACTGTTTGGTACAGTAAAGGACCTCTTTTTTGCCTGATATGAGGGACGTGTACTCTCATTTTGTTTACAAATAAGTAATTTTGGTCATTTATCATTTACTTCCAAAAAACAGCATTTTCTGAAGACTCACATTCAAACACTCCATATGTCAAACATCATAATCACATCCAAATTCCAAACATTATATTGTACAAGCTATTGTATTAGGGTTGATTTTTTAATATCACATTATCATCTTGAAAACTTACGTCCAAACCCCCCCCCCCCCCCAAAAGTTGGTGATTCAATTATAGAAACTGGAACATTTAAGTGGCATTTTTTATAAGGTATACAAGAAATAGAGAGAAACTAGGGGTAGAAGGGATTAACCAAATCTCTGATGATCTCATTCATACGTAAACAAGTAATAAGTACCATAATGAAGTTACAAGATACCCCTTGAACTAATAACAATTGACATCATAAAACCAAATGTCTAGTAATTCAGAAATACCATAGCACATTTTGTACCTTTAGCAAATCTCATAATTACAGAAAAATATGAAAATCTTGCAGTTCAAAATCCTTACAGTAATATGTTGTTACGGTGACATTAGGCAAGCTAGAATTCTAGATAAATGTTTATTGAAATTAGTAGATTTATCTACCAGATGGAATAGTTCCTAAAGGTAGCAAAAAGGGCTGGCTGGGTAACAGGTGAGAACAAATTTGAGTGAAAACAAATCATATAGTACCCGTCTAGTTGGGTTATGGGACAAATTAGGTTTGAGTGGAAACAAGTCGTTTTTAGTACCAGTCAAATCAGTTGAGTTGGGTTGGCCACACATACTTATTGACCAGTTTTTGCTTGTAAATAACTAATGTGCCAATTATGATTGCAATACCAACGTCACCGCAGGAATAATCTAATATTTTCTAATCAAGTCGAATTAGGAGGTTGTTCCCAGTTAATAATAGACTTCGGGGGACTTCCAACCTATTTGAACCATTCCCTTTTAGTTAATATTTTTATCTGACCCGTTTAAGTAAAAATAAACCCAGAATCGACCTGTGCATAGGTGATAGGTAAAAGGGTTGGGTTGGGTTGACCCGTTTAAGATAATTTTTCTACTAATTTATAAGTAATTGACACTCATTGTACTTGTATAGGGTATCTGGCGGTCAAGCTTTGATGCGTAGACCACGGGCACGGTTAGGGCTCATAGCTTACTGGCTTGTGTTGCACTTATGGCTTCTTGGCACCATTTTGTGACCATGACAGGGTTTTTCTGTAAAGAGAGGTAACCAACCCAGCCTTTCAGTCATGTTTTTCACATGTACCATAGATAAGTAGCTTCAATTTTTCTCATTTTTTTGCTTTATTCTGATTAATTTTCTTTTATCTTTTTTTTTATTTTATAAATTTGTGTACAAATAATAGTTTATTGATTCTTTTGATTCTCTGCAATCTGATTTTAGGGATCCAGAGAATCCATAACCATAAGCCTCCACTGTTTAAGGAGGATGTTTCATGCTTGTTTCTCATTGAAATTGTTGATAGTGATAATTGCTTGACCTGTTACTAGTTGTGTACTTGTGTGGTTGGTCTCTCCAATGGTGAGTTTCACTTCTTTTTTTTTACATTTTACTATGAGAACTCATTATCAACAAACTTATCGTATCTTTACAATGAGAAACCGAACAACTATACTATTAGATTATTTGTTTCTACAATCCCTTGTATATATATCAAAGACTATATAATGTATATATTTACTGTTCTTGTTTCATAATTAATAATAAAAGTTTCTTTTATTTATTTTTAAATATTTTTTATGTGGGAAACATAATTTTTAATTTTGCAAACCCGATAAACCCTACAAACACGATGATTTCCTTATCCGAAAACCTTCGATTACACATGTAACATGGGTCTAGGTGCCGGAATCAATGACGAATGAGCATATCAAAGCTAGGTTTTCCTTGCCAGTAGCGTCGATACTTGAATTATGTTTAAAATAAAAGTACACTTCAAAACTTACCTACTTATGGGTATTAACTAATTTATACAAGTTACATTTTGAATCTAATAATAATAGTAATGATGGTGTGTTGAATGTGTGCATAACGTGTGAACTAGTAGCATGCTAGCCAAGTGGATAATGTGGTAACAAATCCATTGTTAGCAAAAGTGAATTACATGTATTGTATATGATGAACTATTATACGTGTTTATGTAACAAGCGTATAACTAACATGTTAGAATTGTTAACGTCAATTAAGTATTCCTTATAATAGTAATCTAATCCAAGTGTAACGATACTTTAACAACCAAGTGGTACAAGTTATCAATGATTATGATACATTGATTATTCATGTGATAATGAAATTCTTTGAGTGGTAAAATTTTGTATATGAGGATACAGAGTCCTCATGATGGGGATCAGGGAAAAGACGGGAACTCCATTTGATTGGTGATGGAGGTGATGATGTGTGGATATCCAGTGAATATGAACAAGGTCGGAAGAATCTACAAGAAATAAAATGATAGTTAGTCGGGGAATCTGACTTGTGGAAAACTAAAAACATCAAATGTTTGTTTTTGTGAAAAAGAAAAAAAAACTATGAAGATTCAGGAAGACTCCTTGTGGAGTAAGAGTTTATAAAAACTAATGTTTTAATTATACTTACAACTATTCATTCTATAGTCAAAATTGTATATTTCATAATTAATCTTATCTTATCTTATCTTGCTACTTTACTAAAAGAGTAAATGGAGGTGTCAATGTATCAACACCACAATTATTCTTATTAAATTTTTTCCGCCTCTCTTTCATATTAAATAATTATCTTAATTACTAATTATATTATTTTAACACATTTTAATATATAATTAATTAAGAAAGGAATCTATGTATTAAGATTATTTCTAACTAAATTGATATTTTTAATAAGTCAATTGTTTTTAAAACAAAAATTAATCAAATCGAAAATTTTTAAAAGTAACATTTTTATACGGTTTGTTTTAGAATAAAATATATAATTTTAAAAATAATTTTAAAAATAAAATTTTAAAAAGTTGATATCATTATTTTATTATTGATAGTCACTTCTAATACGTAATTTCAATCGTATCATATCTTAAAATATCATTTATAATTAATATATTTATTATATCAATATTTATTTATTTAACCCGTGTAATACACGAGTTTACTAAAACTAATTATTTGAATACGATTCTATCTTTGTTCCATATATTATTCACTAAATATATTATTCCGGTGACATGGCACACACTTGGTCACTCCAAAAAAACATCCCCTATTATTATAAGGATTTGCTACCGTCGGTCTTATTTTTAATACTTCTTTTAAAGTGGTAAAGCTTCTTTCGGTAAGATTGTGTTGGTTTTGAAATACACTTGGTGAAAAAGTACACATAAATAGAAATGCTTTTTTAATTTAACACGTTTTGAAACAATTTAATATGACATAATAGTCAAATTGAATTTAAACAACCGTTACTAATTAATCGATAATAATAATACTTATAAATCATCTATCATAATTTTTATTTTTCCTTTAAGAAAAAATTGAACTTGCGTTATAATTATAGATTTATATTTTATCTATAACTAAATAAACTTGTTTATTTGTTAGAGGAAAATAAATCTCATTTACTCTTAAATTATTAGGCTTGTAACTATTATTACGAGTGAAATAACATACAAATCAAACGTATGTATACAAATTACAATACTGATATGATTATCTTTGGTAACAAAAATAAAAATTAATATTGTTATTGATTAAATTAATAAAATGAATTCGGTTAATTGGTTATAGTTCATCTCAAACTTTTAAAATAAGTTTGTCTCAATCTCATCTTTTTCGAGTCGTACTACTAAGTGAGAGTTTGTTACGTAACTTTAAATTCTAACTTATAAAAACATCCGTTTATTCTTTTACAACCGACTCAAGATATGTTTATTGTAACTCTTTCATCCGAACTAATAAACCTTCAAACCTATATATAGATTGAGATTCATCTTATCATCTTTGTATCTGTGTGTAATTACATATCTACTTATATAAAATGAAAGAAAAATGGATATTTAAACTTTACACATAGAACAACATTTTTCAATCCTTCAACTCAACTCCAAAATCATCTTCCAACATCCCCAATATTCAACACACCCACCAACCAATCAATCCCACTGTTACAATCATACCCACATCTCAATTTTAGGGTTTCAACATCAATCTATAAACCCTAATAATTCAACAACAGAATGGCGAATTCGATTTCATTCGGGTCAAGCACCGTTCTTTCCCCCTTCCCGGACCCTACCAGACCCCGACCCATAAATCCTTTTCTCCGACGAACCCAATTTGGGAATTTTTCGCGCCATCATAAACCCTTGTTTCGTGTTGGAACCCTAACGGTTGCTCGATTCGGGCCGGGTCATGTCCAGTTTCCTGACCCGGAGAACTTTAGAGACATGATTGATAGAGCTGAAGGGCTTCTGTATACGATTGCTGATGCTGTTGTTGCTGCTAATCCTGAAGCTGGTGTCACTACAAAACAGAGTAATGATTGGTTTTCTGGAATCACTAATTACATGGAAACTGTTCTTAAGGTTCGCAATTTTCCAATTGTTATTATTATTGTTGTTGTGGTGGTGGTGGTGGTGTCATAGCTTTTCCCAATATTGTTAGGTGTTTTAATTTGAGTGATTATATATAAGCACAAATGTAATGTTGTTAGGAATAGATGGAGAGGGCAGGGGGAGAAATGTGTTTTTGTAGATTATTATTGTTGTTGTTTTGATGAAAAAGGTAAATCTTGGCCGGCTAAAATGTAAAAACGCGTTTTAGATGCATTGGTGGGGATGAAAGGAGAATTATACAGTTAAATGAATAATATTGGTTAATATGAGAGGCTCGTGTTACGTAAAAGTTTATTGGATTTGAGTTGCTTTTACTTTGTTTACTATTTCTGCTTAATGTAATTAGTTTTGAATTTTTGGCAATATTTCTGTTAACACTAGTGGATGATGGAAGTTTAAAGATTAGGTTCTGAAACAGAGGGACTACTTGCGACTAGGAAACGTTTGGGTAATTTGGGAGAAAGATTTCATTTGTGAAATTGTTGTTTATGTTTTATTTCAGTTTTTGAAAGATGGCCTATCGACACTCCATGTTCCATATGCGTACGGCTTTGCGATTATACTTTTGACAGTTCTTGTGAAGGCTGCAACATTCCCTTTGTCAAAGAAGCAGGTTTGTTTTGATTGAATATAACATGAATATGCAACATTTCTCTAATACTTGGTTGCATTAATATATTGGAACTATATTGTAGGTGGAATCGGCAATGGCTATGCGATCTTTGCAACCACAAATAAAGGCGATTCAGGAACGGTATGCTGGTGATCAGGTTACAATTTTTTCTGTCCCTTTGAACTATCTCTTCAGATTTTAGGAAAAAAAATATACTAATTAAGTTAAATTTTTACTAATACAGGAAGTAGTTAGCAAAATTTTCATGTTGACCTTGAATATTGAAAAAAGTAGATCTCACCGTTGATTATCTTTATAATTTACATATGTTTTCTTATGGAACATGGAGTAATAATTTGGTTTTAAAAATATTCAGTGTATTCTAATATAATTTTCATGGTTTGCAGGAGCGGCTTCAGCTTGAAACTGCAAGATTATACAAACTAGCAGGAATTAATCCTTTGGCAGGTACTTGATAATTCATATTCCAGGTATAATAATCTGTAATTAAGCATACCTGTATAAACACCTTTCAAGATGACTGATACAGTTGATTAAGTGTTTAACCAGCAGCCTCAGTTGTGATAACTGAAATGTTTACCATTTGGTAATTCAAGAATGGATATCTTACTGAGTCACACACACATATTTACACTAGGCCTTTTTCAGACATTCATAATTTGTGACTTATTAAATCAGATCAAAATGGTAATTGATGTTATGTTTTAACAGGATTACTACCGACCCTAGCCACAATACCTGTGTGGATTGGTCTTTATAGAGCTCTTTCAAATGTTGCGGATGAGGTAACATTTAGGATGTTGTTACTAATTATCTTATACCATATTTGTTATTAAAATCATATAGTAAAATGGCGTTTTGTAATGATATCCACAGGGACTTTTGGCTGAAGGGTTCTTCTGGATACCATCTCTTGCGGGTCCCACAACAATCGCAGCTCGCCAGAATGGCAGTGGAATATCTTGGCTCTTTCCTTTTGTAGTAAGCATTCTTTATATACGTGAACTTGAACCATGTTTATTAGATCTTTTACTGGACCTTAAAAGACGATAACACCCTTAACAGGATGGTCATCCTCCACTGGGATGGTCGGACACATTCGCTTATCTGGTGTTGCCGGTGCTTCTTGTGGTTTCTCAGTACATATCTGTCCAGATTATGCAGTCATCACAGCCACAGGTTCGTCTTCTAAAACACTTTTACGAATGAGTAATGCATTAGTAATGATTTAAAAATTTTATTATTAATCTTAATCTTTAAGCAAGACGTTCTTAATAAGTATGCTCATACACTTAAACTTCCAGAACAACGATCCCAATATGAAGACGTCTCAAACCATAACCAAATTACTGCCATTGATGATTGGTTATTTTGCACTTTCAGTGCCTTCTGGGCTAAGCCTTTACTGGTAAGTCAGCTTGACCAGACTTCACATTATTACTTGCCTTCATTTGATTTTAAATGTCAAAGTTGAATAATCCATATTCAAAATTACTGCTTATTTTGAAAATGCTCCATTTTTCTTACATTAGTAGCTATTGTTCCTTCTTATGTGGTTATTAATGTAACTCAAAAAAAACAAATTACGCGTCTCATTAAAGTTGTAAGTAGTCAAGGTCAAAGTGTGTGATAAATTTTCTTAGAAATATCAAGTCTATATGCATATACATTTCATGCAGGCTTACAAACAATATATTAAGTTCAGCACAACAAATATGGCTTCAAAAGATGGGGGGTGCTAATAATCCAGTAAAAAGGATGAACCTTGAAATGCTTAAGGAAGATCAGCCCAAAGTTCAGGAATCGGTCTTTCAAACTACATCAGTTGAACAACCACCAAAAATAGAAAAACCGGATTCACAGGGGTATCGCCCTGGTGAGAGGTCAGTAATAAATACTTCCTAAAACTCAGTTATGATATTAGGTAGAGGTGTTAAAAGAGACGGGTTAGCCTAGTTGATAATGGGTCAATTTGTAGTTGAAATGGGCTTGATCAGGTTGACCCGAAACACTGTTTGCTTCTAACCTTTTAATATTCTAGATAAAGATTTGGATCCCGGATATGATCTATAGAACGAATTTTTCAATAGTAATCTAGTTTCTTGAATAAAATGACTTAGGATTTATGCATTAATAGTTCGTCCCATTTGACTTGTTTCCTTTTTATGTTAAATTAATAATTTTACCTTTATGACTTGTTAGAGATAAAAACCTATTCATTATTAAATTCATAAATTGGTTGAAATTGCTAGCTGTAACATCATTAAGGTTCAAATGTGTCATGTTTTTTCTTATATTATTTTGATGACTTCCAGATTTAAACAACTAAAGGAACAAGAAGCTAGGAGGAAACAACAAAAAGAGGCAGAAAAAGCTAGAGAGATTACATTGACAAAGGAAGCTGTTAAGGGAGAGATAAAAGATGACCATGAACAAAAAACCGATTCAATCAATTCTGTTAACGGAGGTCCTTCATCTTTAGATTCCAGTCAATTTGATAAAATTTTGATTTCTAAAATAGAAAATGACGAAGATTCAGTTCAGTATAATAGCAGAAGTGATCAACAGCATCTTGATGAGAATCTTGAAAAGGTATTTTGACAATGTCTTGTATTCTCTAGAGGTGGCATAACTAAACTGGTTGGGTAACAGGTCAGAACGAGTAATTTTGTATGAGTTGAAATTGATTACTTGACTAGTTCTAGGTGGGCAAAACATTTTTTCAAAAGAGATTCTATAAATAATAAATTTGCAAAACTGATTTTAAAAGTTGCAATTTCAGTGTTAATGTAATAGTTTTGAATAAATGATTTTGTTGATTTATGCAATAACAATAGACTTTGAGCGACTTATGACCCGTAAGAGAAAACATAGCCCAAGTTAATGGTTTGGAATTGCCACCGCTACTGTATTCGTAACATATTTATGCGTTTGACATGTGCCTCTTAAGAAGATTTCATGATAGAATAATCAATTTTTCGGTTAATGGAATTGATTGGGGTCAAAATGACTCTTATATGTCTCATTTTAAGGTTATTTTAGTTATTAGACAGAGTAGAACCAACATATTCAGATTTTTAGTTGTAATTTAACGTTCATTCTTATGGACTGCATAAGAATGCTGTAAATTTTTTTAAAAACGATCATTCGTAGACGAATTTATAGATGCAAAAGTAACTTTCTTTTATGGCATTTCATGTCCAAAAAAAACTTAACTTTATACCATATGAACAATTGGGAAAGTTATTACGGTTTCTAATAACGTTCACACATTTACTTTGCAGGATAAAACTACCATTTGTACCACAGAAAACAAAAGCTCAACAAAAGATGAACATCAAGAAGAATAAGCATGAACCAAGCAGAAAAGCAGAAGAAAAACATGGGAGTTCAAAGAACAAGATTTTGGTTCATGAACACAAGGACATACGCGTGTGTACCTTTGAGTTCAATTTGAATATACAAAAGATGAGGTGTAGATACATTTTCTATTCACAAGTATGATGATAGGCTTCACGAGAGGGGTTAGGACATGAGGATGTGAAACATACTTTCCAAAATCAAGTGTCGATAATACTTAGCTTACGAGAACTTGGTATTTGGGTTTTGAAATTTGCCCTGATAATATCATAATTGTTTAGACATACTTTTGTTGTGTCGTAAGTTTTATTCTACCTTAACTTTTGGACTACCACAAAGCACACAAATGTCAATTGGTAGAAAGTTATATAAAAGTGTCTTTGGTGCATGAAGCTCTCTTGGTTGGCCAAACCCAACCTTTTCAGGCTCGAATCATCACCCACCCGTTCATATTGTTTCATTTTGTTTCTGGTAAAGCATAACTTCTAAGTCCGTAAAGCATTTCATGTACCCTGCATGCGGTGATGGAAACATGTGGAAGAAAGAAGTTGTGTTCCGTATATTTAAAAGCACGTGTAGAACATTTTTCTGCTGGTAAATTGAATAACAGATTGTGCACAACAAATACAAAAGTTGATTTGGATAGCGAAAATCATTTGGATTCAAATGCAAAACGCTTGCTTGGGAATAAGATTTCAAATGAGCCGTAGTTCATATTCGCCTGCCATTGTTATATATCTCACCCATGGAAGAGCCTGGTAACCGCTTTTCTCAATAATCTTTAGGTAACGGACCTAAAAAAGCCACAAATAATGTGAATTAGATTGATCAAGGTAACATTAGCCCCCCATTTTGTGTTATAAAGTTAAGGCGAGGTTAATGAGTCGATCTAGATTAAGTTTTATCTCTAACAGGTCAAACGGTAGCCTGTTTACAGTTTAACCATGTGGGCCTGCACTTGAAAAACACAAGAATGGCCCAAATCCGATTTCATGTATAGGGAAGGCTTACCTGGATTCCAGAAACTGTAAAATATGGTATCTCAAACTTCACACGAATAGGAGCTTTTCTCTCAGGGGCTGCTTCTTCAGCTGTTATACTGGGAAGTTTGAACTCTGCTCTCAACATGTATTCCTACAATATCCGACATGCACAAGATGTTTGACTTTGACTCGATCAACGCATGAAATCGTCGAATACAGATGAACATTAAATACAAGGTTTACCTTGCCACCTGGAAATGATTTTATTTTCCAGGTAAGACCGTCGGTTTCTGGTGTATACGCAGCTGATCCCATGGAAGTTCGAACATTTGGATTAGTTGCATCAGCAGGCACAGGCAATTCGATCTCAACATTTGTTGCAGTGCTGCCAGGTCAAAAAGTCAAATTGTATACACTCATGACTTCATGAGTCAAAATCAATCTTTTTTCATTTTAGCTTTTTGCTTAGATTTTTAGCTATATATAAAAAAACTAGTGTTTTACACGTGTTTGCAGAAATTCTATACTATTTCAGCAAAAAATCTATCTTCATAGAATGGACTAATTGCATAAAAACGTAAAGTGCTTTCCTTTGTCATGTTTCATTTTAAGCTATTTTTTAATGTTTACCCATCTGACCCATCATAAATAAATCATGACACGTGTCAACGCATTCACAAGTAAATGGGTCGAAAATGCAACCTCTACGGTAAACCCATGGAAATGGTTCTACAGATTAGACCAGAGACGCAGTTTCAAAACTTAAAACAGGAACTAGAAATCACACTTAAAGAATACATACCTACGCTCCTTAAATTGACTCCGAGCTTTCACGGTCATTTCCATACGACTTCTAGAGTGCCTTTCAATATGAGCTTCTACCCAAATTAGAGGTTTTACCTGAAAGATATCATCAAATTCCAAAATATTCAGAAAACAGGGAAATAATTATTTGTTTGGATGATGGAACTAGTAACTACAAGAACCTGAGTACTAAGTCTATATGTCATGAGGTCAAAAGCTCCATCAGGAGGTACAAAGGATATTGTCCGGTCATTTTCAAAACGAGCCAAGCGCACACACCTGTTACAAAACTGGGATGTTAGCTGAAAACTAGCAGCAGCTGCTAATAAATATAAATGAAACCATAAGAAAATTATGTGCAGAAGAGATGTTAAAGAAGATTATGGTGGCAGATTGGGCAGGTTGGGCAAAAGGTTCACATTTGGATTAAGGTAAAACATGTATATTTTAAGTAAGGTGTGCATTGGGTTTGGTTAAATTGGTTTAGCAGTCAGTCAAAATTATGAAAAATCTATTCATTTAATAATAATATAATTTTTTGAATAAAATGATTTAGGAGGTTTTATGCATAATCCTCAACCCATTTGACATGTTTCCTTTATGAATTATTTTTTTTTTCTATAAGTTACATGTTTCACTTTTTAGAGATAAAATATAACCCAAATCAACCCATTCAAATTTAATGGGTCAAAATATCACCTCTAAAGTAGATGAACAATGCAAACTATGAAGACAGGTCAATTAACAAGGATAGAACAACATACTGATGAAACTTGATGTCATCTAAGTCAATAGCTTTTCCCTTAGAAGATCGACCTTGTGCCTCCAGCAATAATCTATCATTGAGCCCAAGTTTACACTCTGGCATGCCACTGAAAGTAATGAAACATCACCAGTTAGCAGTTGCACATTGTGTGTTTCTCTTAAATGTTTAAGTGACCATGTAATGAAATGAAATATTAGTAGGGTATGCAAAAACCAGTCCACAACCAAAAAAAATAGAAAAAACAAACTCGGACCAACCTTTCTAGACTGTTCGGTTCGGTTAGAATCAGTCTGGTCTAAACCCGGAACCGAACCTGTCTTTTATTTCAAACTTGAAATGACATAGCTTTGTATTGATATATTTCAATTTATAAATTCCAAGATTGTATTTGATTCAGGATCTGGTCATACACAAAGTGTTTACCAAACATTCCCAAGATTTTATTTTATTGTGGTCTTTTCTCATTAGTTTATGTGCTCATTTAGTCGTATAGATTTGATACATTTTGAGCTATATATAGTATGCTGATGCGATATCAGGACGGCCCTGAAGTCTAAATAGGAACACAGAACAAGGTGTAAAGAGTGTGTATATGTGTGTCCACGACTCCATGTAGAGTGAAAGAAACCAAAGAACATTGTACCTTGGCTGTATCAAAAAATAACTACATGACTACTAGTTGACTACGATAATTAAGCAATCATATTTCTTTCATCTGCAAGTATGTTTTCTTTTTCTCAATAATACTAACAGCATAGTTTGTTTTATTGTTGATAGTTCTTTTACGTTTAATGAATATGATCAATCAAAATCTAATTATTGGAATATCTTTTAGGATCAGGAAAACAATCTACACAAATTCCTTAAAGAACACGTAGACCAAGCTAGTAGCAATTATATACATCTGAATGGAAGTTACAACTCCATATCACAAACAATACAAAAATGTGATATAGTTAGAGACCTACAACTAGTAAAGTGGAGGGATAGCATACTCTAGCAAAATATTAAGTGTTAGGTTACCTCAAATAAGTCCTCATCTTCAATGCCCCGACGACCTCTGACCTAACTATTTGACCATTACTGTTGACAAGTATATTCACACTCTCCACAACGTCCAAAAATGCCTGAAAAAGGCATTCAAATTTTATTTTATTTCTTGCAACTTCATATCCACACTTATGACTTACCTACTTCTGACAAGAAGATTACCTCATTCTTCTTGTATCTTATCCCTTCACTACGCCAAGATACTGCATTTGTGACAGCCATGGGGGGCCTCTGTGTAACTTCCATCCTGTAAGCATCAGTCTTGATAAACTCACTAAGAATTTTAGCTTCAGTGAATTGAGGGTAACCAAAGTCCATCATTTCATCAAGCAATTCATACTGCAAAACATCATGTGCGTTTCATCTTTTATTCCATTTATAGTGGCATATTTAGTGATAACATATAGTAAATTATGCATACCACTACAACAAAGTTATCTCTAAGTGATTCCTCCTCTAGCTCCTCAAAGTAATGCTTAAATACCTGTCACCAACAACAAACATGAATGATATGAATGTCTTATGTCTTATAAAGTGATATTAAGTGAAAGATTTTCTAGGAGGTTTTTCAGAATTGGAGCAGAGATAATAACTACCTGTTTGAAAATTTTATGGGACGGATGTGACTTAACCCTTATCATTATTAAGTTACAGACAAAGAAATGAAAGCAATTTCACTGTATTACCAAATAGTTCTTACATCAACTACACGGTGGAGAAACAGGAGGAGGCTAGCTGCATTACAGTTCTGCCTTGTTGCAATCATAAGATATACATTGTTGTGTTGTACGAACATATAGGTGACACCATTATCATATACAACAGGATCTTGAGCCTCTTGATCACCCTGAGATTCATCAACATGTCATAAACAAACAATATGCATACTCATTTCCATGCATACAACGCAAATAAGGTAAACTTGTATGGTCACTTCGATTACAGCACTTCAAATCAAAACTATCCAGTTCGAGATAGATTAACTCAGAACGGAAAGCCCCCATTCAAGTTGTCACATAAGTTGTATTCTCTCCTTTACACAAATGACAACATTTTTCAAGGGGATTCAACTCAATTTAGCCTCTCCCACAAAGAAACCATCACTTCGACTGTGATCTGGATTTCGTCACAGTTTAACCCGACCAATAACAGCTCAAAAAATCACTTACTGTTCATTCAGTTGTTACTACACTATATAGTAAAGAGATGCAGAAACACACAATCAATCATGTAGAAAAAACCTGTAACGTTTTTAATGTATATACATGTTGTAAATCAACAGAACTCCAAAACCTGCTAATTACGCACAATTCAGATCAGCAATGTGAACTACTTACTCTAACGATCCTCCTAAACAAATTTCCGACACTAACATTGCTTCATTCTTTTCTTTACAACACTAATCACGGTGATCTCACTTAGAAATTAGAATCCATCAAAAACATACAGGAAATGAGGAGACATTGAAACAACCTCTTTCTCTATGAGTTTAGTGAAGAATCGCTCGGCCTGAACTGCGGAGATATCACCACGGTAGTCACGCCACACCAGCACACGGCCCTTGATGTCGAGAAGAAACAGCGCAGAGGCCGCCCCTGCCATCAATCACTCACAACGACAGATCAGATCCGTATCGATGTGTAGTTTTGGTAGGATTTGAGATCTGGTTTCTGATCGATCTGCTGCAAAATCAATGAATCTGCATAGAGCTCAATCAACCATTAGGTTTCGAGTTGAATTAGCAAAATTGAAGCTGATTTTGAAGAGGATTTCGAAGTACGATTAGATGAATGTATGGTTTTGTTCTCTGTGTGAGTTAGAAATGGAGGTTTGGAGCTCTGGTAATGGAGTCTACTGCTGTCGCTGCGTTGTGCAGAGGTTGCAATGGGCTGCCCGTTAGGTGGCTTGTGAGCCCATTGTTTGTAAGTAAAATTGACGTTCAAGCCCATTATACAAAGCCCAAATATATTTGGAAAAACTCCAAAAAGGTATTTTGACCGACTTTTTCCCTCCAAACGTATTTTTAACCGGCTCATCTTTAAAACTGTCATCACCCAACACGGATGTCCCATCATAAAACAGGTTCGTTCGAACACACGATGAGTGATTCAGATGAAGACACGTGTTTAGATAGGGTCACTATGAAATTCTGGACCCATGTAAGTTTGTTCGGAGGAATAAAACATGTCTTTCATAACGACTCTATAGAGACACGTGTCTTATTCTGAGCCGCTCGTTTTGGTTCTGATGACCCTATTCTATGGTCGGATCTCGGAGTCGACTCTGTTGGGTGGAGATATTTTTTACGTTTACTTGGTCAATGGACATTTTCAATAAAAAATATGATCAAATGGACATTTTGAGAAATTTTCAAATATATTTTGGGTAAGGCCATCCCATCATGAGTCACGACATTAAGTGCAAGTTCGAACAATGGATGAGCACGGAGGTTGTGGTCGTGACAAGGAGAGAAAGCAAGGACTGCATGTGGTCATAGACATGACTTTGAAAGAGTGTGAGAGGAAGAGACTAGAATCAAGATGGATTTTTGTGGGAGTGATGTAGGCGGAAACACAAGATAACAAGTTAAAATTGTGGATTCACAAATAATACTATGAACAATTCTTGTAACTATTGTTAATTCTAGCATAATACTGATAATAAAGATAATCACACACTAACACACTTTATGACAGGGAGAAAATTGATTTTTCATCAATTGTAAAACTGATCATCTCCCAAAGTTTACATGAGTATAAAAAAAGAAGTCTAAAGTCAATGGTTTCAAAACATAAACGGCCCAAAAGCTGGGTCATAAACAAATTCCAACAAAACTATAAATAAGACAAAAAATCAAAAGAAAACTAATAAACTAAGTCATATTTGGCTGAAATGATGACCCAAACCGCTTACGGTCGTTTGTGAAACGTGCTATCAGATCGTTTTGATTGGTCGCATACCCAAAGCGGAGGCTTCTAGCTCTAAGTTATGCTCATTTTAGTGAAGCCCCATTGGACAAACAATCATGAGCCTTAAAAAAACAAGACCGATTGTTCCTTCACATATGCCCACATCGCAAAGACAATTGTCCATAAAGAATGAGCTGTTAAATGTGTCGTGTTGATGTGAAGGAGCCATGCGCCGCCTCGTGTTAGGCTATATTCTAAAAAAAGATTTCAACTTTGATGTTCTTTTAACACAAAAATCATTTTTCCCTAAGGCTTTTCCTAGTATGTACAATCAAAAAAATTTCACTCCAGTTGATACACCAATAAACCATCCATCAAGAACAATTAATTGGTGTTAACATCCATAACCTATAAAGATGAGGCTCCAATATTGAAGATTACTAATATCATTGTATAATGTGGTTATGGATCGTAATAAAGTTCACCTAATATTTACATATGCTTTTTTTTCTACTTTTGATTGATTTTACCTAAATTTGATTCAAACTTGTTAGTTTCGATCAACGATAACACCATAAAACAAGTTGAGAAGTAAAGACACTCCTATCCTATAACATGGCATTGCTTAATTAATCATGTAATTTTTATTTAATGTTACACTATCAAATTGACCTAACATAACATAATTAGTCATGGAACATAAACACCGAATGCACCTAGGTGTTTGTGACAATTTAAAATCTCGCACCAATAAGAAAATACGGTTATTTCAAACACGTTTAGCAAAGAACAAAAATGACCGATTGCTCATGTAACATGTCGATGTCGATAACTTTTGGTTTGCTTCCATCAGGGCATTGATCTCTAGTTCGCTTAGCATTTTGTGTTTCATTCATTTGACTTGCCCTGGCAATTTCATCTCCACCGACAGTTTAACCGCACATACTTGTTTTAAATGATGAAATAAAAGAAAATATAATTGAATAAAGATACAAGTATCCCAATATTGGTAAGAAATTAAGCACATCAAACAAAATCATTAAAGTGATTGGTGTTGGCCTTCGGTCCGTGACAAACATTAACAACACTTTGTTCATAGTTATTTGTTTTACTTTAATTGACGAAAGTCACAAAAACAAACACATATACAAACATATTTCATTGTATCTGTTCGTCTGTTAAAATATAAAAATATTCATATTTATACCCCTACATTAACATGCTAAGCAAAACAAACGCATTCAAATACATGCTTAAACAAAGATAACTCATGTTTATTTATTTAATTAAATAACAGGTCACCAATACTTTATTAAAATATGTAACAAGAAAAGAGGTTTCAGATAGAATTAAATAGTTTTTCATCACATATGATGAGTTTTCTTCCGATGATGAGTTCGGGTTACATATTCAAGTAATAATAATGATTGGGTAAGCCGGTAGTTCATTAATGATCCAATCACACGTTAAAAAAAATAAAATAATTTAATATTAATACAAACAAATAATATGAAAAATATTTTCTTTGACATAGCACAACTCCATAAGTCCATAACAGTATCCAATCTCCTTGTTTACTACACATCGAACATATCCGTTTGACTTCTCAAATTCAACCGATTTTCTCGTTGACAACCTCCAGTTTCATGCAATTTCTCCCAAATCACAAACAAAAATTCCAAAAATCGCAATGAAATCACTCTTACACAACGCAACACTCTCAATCAACTACTCACCTCGAATCAAAACCTCATCAATCGATACATACAATCGATGGTATATACAATTCCCTTTATCTCGCCGGAAAAACTGCCGATTGACCACCAAAGCAGTGCTAGATTCAGCTGCAATCGATCAGTATTTTGGACTTACTGAATCAGATGCTCGTAATCCTACTTTATCAACTTCGTTTAGGATCCCCGGCCATCGGAAACCTAATCAGACGGTGTTGGAAGCTCAGACTAGGGTTTGTACGGGTCCGACGCAGACGAAGCCTCTAACGGAAGAACAAGCGTTTAAGGTTTTGGATACGATACTTAGATCTGGTAATATATGTTTATTGTGCTTTTTGTTTGTTTTAATTTCTCTGAATAGATGTTAAAGCTTGCAGAAGTTTGATTATGTGTATGATGTAGTTTCTGGAATGTTATGGTTTAGTTAAGCTTGAGTAAAGCAAATAGTATCCAGCTGAAGGCTCGTTTTGTATTCAGATAACTAACTATCTTGATCGAATGGTCTTGCTCTTGACTTTAGGTTGATTATAGGTCTCTAGACTTGATGATGCATCTGGTGATAACATGATTGAAAAAAAACATCGGTACTAACACTTGAGATGTTTGATGAATATTGCACTGTTTTATCTTCAGGAAGTTTTAAAGTTACATCCTGTTTTCCCACTTTCATCGAGTGATGTTGACAAACAAGTCTAGGAGAAACACTTCTGCATTGTTAATCTGTTGGAATGCTTTCTACTTTGTGTTAGTAATGCATTTATTTTTTTAATAAATTATAAAAATGAGTTAGCGGATTAGCAAAAAACACCTATGCAAACCCTAGTCAATAAGCAAGCAACCAAAATGCATAAGTTGCTTTTGTGACATTTAGCTACTAGTTCTAATGACTATAAAAGCTACTGTGGTACTTAGTGGACTTCATTGTTTAAAGAGTCGTGTAACTCCAGTGCAAGTTATATCCATCATAATTGATTTGAAGTTTTGATGTTGATTATGATGAGAACACGCATGCAATTTGTGTTCACTGTCCACCATCATTTTAACACTGTTTTGTTTTCATTGGTTATCTGAGTGACTGACTTTCTGAATCACTGTATGTGATGTTTCGTTGTAATCTAATCCTCTTCTTGAAATAATGCCAAAAAAAAGAACACTGTGGTTTACAAATATGAGTTAGTTTTGATAAATATGTTTTATATCAGCCAAGGGAGAACTGAAAGATGAAGAAGAGGTGTCAAAGGCACAACTTGGAGCATTTTTTGCAGCTATGACAATTCGTGCAAATGCATTTCCAGAACCAACTCAATGGAGTGAAGGTGAAAGGCGTGCAATGGATGCATATTGGCCACATTTAATACGGGCCCTACCTTCAGATATAAGCTTTTTAGCTGATCCGGAAGGTTCTATAATGCGACTCGGGAATTCAATTGGCCCACAATATGTTGGTAACGGGAGTTATGAAATGAGACTCGTGGGTGCCTTGAGGGAAATTTTAGCTGGTGGTCATCTTGGGTATGAAGAAGTTCAAGGTGTCTTGAAAGATGTTCTTCCACTGAAATCAGAACATGGTTCAACTGGAACTGTAAGCGAGTCACTGTTATCAGCGTTTTTGATTGGCCAACGAATGAATAGGGAGACAGACCGTGAGCTAAAAGCATATTGCCTTGCATTTGATGATGAGCTTGGTACTAGTTAATAAAGTGGGTAACTGAAAGGATATTAGAAATAGAGGTGGCAAAATAGGCGGGTTGGGTGTTTTGGGCAATGGATCAACAGGTTCTGGTCAAAAGCGATAGTATTGTGCTGATTGGTCTATATTGGGTTGATCCAAAACATTTTTGGTTTTAACTTTTGATTTGTTCTATAAATAGTTAGCATGTCAAATATGAATGCAAAGAAATATTATTTTAACAATAACCTAATCTTTTAAATAAATGATTAGGAGGTCTAACTCTAATGCATCAAGAAAAGGTGGTTCAAACATGTTGGGCTATGCGTCAAATATGAATTCACAAATTATATAATTTTAGTGATGATCATGTTTTTCATTTAAAACGATTTAAGAGTTTTGATGCATTAAAATTTCACTTCAAGCGATATTCGACCCACTCAAGTTGTTTCCTTTAAAATTAATACTTTTTATGTAACTGGTAAAATTAAACATAACCTGAATCGACCATTCATACGTTAGGTGGAAGTTGCCAACTCTAATTAGAAGTGTAAACTTTTATTCCTTGATGTTCTAATTTAATGTGTAATTAGGTCCTTTGCCGGTAGCTGATATTAAATCATTGACTCATTATGGTGAACCTTATGATGGAAACACACGATTCTTTAGGAGCACACTCTTTGTTGCTGCCGTTAGATCCTGTTACAATGAAGCATGTCTTCTCCATGGTGTTGATTGGATGCCACCAAAGGTAATTTCTCGATTTCAAAAACAATGCTGAACTAACCATTACTATAATTCATTGGCTGTGTTTTAGAAAGAAAAAATATATTAAGATAAAGAATAGATACAGAAGTATTATTTTTTTCGATCTTTAATCTATACATAGGCTA
>BJCM01037585.1:719-31047 GCA_018326385.1 Flaveria bidentis | reverse complement strand
CTTGTGAAAGTTGGTAAGTCATCAGAGTTGCAACGGAAAGGTGGTCCGGCTTTACGGTAAATGTACATCAGATAAAGCAGGTACTCAAAAGTTTTCGGAAGCAATATGTCTTCATGTGGTGGCTTTGGAAGACTTTGTCTTTGAAGCTTTGGAAGACTTCATTTTTGGTTTCGGAAGATGTCGGTATTGGCTTCGGAAAATTTCACACTTAGAATATTTTCTAAGGCATAGTGTGAAACTTTCGAAGCATTCTACTTAGTACTTCTGTGCATGCATGCAAGATAGACTTTAGATGTTTTAGATTGTTTTAGCCTTATATAAAACTTTACAGATTGGAATCCTTGTCAACCGTCACATTTGATCCACGGTATCCACCAAATATCGTTAGTCCATCATAAAACCAAGGCAATAGTTTTGTCTCCTAAACGTTTTACATACCTATTTAAAATAACAAGTAATTTAGATATAACTTCTAAAAAGTTGGAATCAAAATCATAGTTTCACTGTACCACAAAAACCATCCGTGTAAATAATTATAAGAAACAAAAAAAATTCAATATACCCATGTTAACAATTTTTATATTTTGTTAGTATTCCTCTTAATTTACTCAGGAATAAAAGATTTGAAATACACTATGGAGTATTAAAGTATCATATTACCACTATATATTGATCAAAACAACCATTATATTGAAAAAAATCTGTAGTGTAATTAAACTTTTACATTTCTTTTCTTATTTTTTAAGCCACCAATGACAACGAGAGAAAATAGAGATTATGTGATGAGTGAACGATACTTTATTATCCAATATACTTTCTTGGATCACAAGCCAGATAATCTCGGTATTGATTGAAAAGGAAGAAATGAAAATTATTTTTTAATTTCTTCCCCTTGAGTCTCGTTAAATTAATTTTGTTAGCTAAATATCGACGCGATGGGGATATACTGTGGTTGCGTGGTGGCAACCACCATGGTAATGTTGGTGGTTATGATGACCACCAGCAATGCCGCCCCTCAATACAGTCCTTTTTGTCAATTTGCAAGGTTAAAGCCATTATGCAACACAATGGTGCGTGGTGCAACGGATTACAATGAAGCGTTGAAAAACGCCTTTCGGTCAACACTTGTACTTAACCGGAAAAATTCCATATTGCTCATACCTGTTGTCACCTCTCTAGCCAAAAAGGCTAAAGCTCAATCTTCAACAAATATTTTAGAAACATGTCAGGAAAAGTTAAGCGATATTAAAGGTTACATAAAAGATTTAATCACAGCCATTGATGAAGATAACAAAGATATGATTGAGTATTATTTGCGTACTGGTGATATAACTTTAAGAGATTGTGTCGATAGCATCACAGAGGTTGATATCCCAGAGCCTCCTGAGCTTTCAAAGTTAGCCAAAGATGTTGAAGACTTCAAAGAAACCGCTTTGGTCATTTTCTTACAAGCCCCAATCGAGACAGTATACAACAAACCTTTGCCTGCAGATTAGTCGCCGGATGGATGTGGTAGACAGCTAGGACCACAAGGTAGTGTTCGACTAAATGTTGAACAAGATACGGTTGTTTTATTGATTGTGTTACACTAGATTTGTTGTAAATTCTTTTTTTTAATGTGCAATTATATGTATAGATTTGAAAAAGGATAATAGATCAACAATTATTTTTGGCGCGTATATTAGTTTTATCCATTTAACTAACCAAGCAAAAAACTAAAACTTATAAGCAGATTGATAAGAGCAACACCAACATGTCAAATTAAGGCACGAAAAAGAGGCGAGTCTCAATGTGTACTTTCAGGGGAATGCATCTGACTTGCATTCACTGACCCAAACTCAACTAAGTCGCTTGTCGACTGATTGGTCAAAACCAACAAAAGACCTCCGTCACTCGGTTTATCCGCCTCATTGCTACCATTATAGTCATTGCAAGAATCCTCAACTTTGACTTCACAACCACCATCAGATGGGACACAACTTTCTTTTTCTTGATCTACAACAGACCGAGAGCCCACTGCAGTAACACGTGCCTTTTGCTCGTTGTAAAGAGACATGGCTTTCTGAATGATAAAGAACACAAACAATTTGTTAATAAGAATCATGTTCCCCCCAGTTTAACAATGAAAAAGCTCTTCAAATTATAAGCAAAATGAACTATAGGGAACTTATGAAAAAGCCCATAATAAAGTATCAGTTAGGTTCAGCTCTTGCTAGAAGGATAATGCTGGTTATAATGATAAAATCATCAAAGTGAACCAGTTCATACAAAAATAAACAAGATAATTTAAGAAGATGAACCTTATAAACGGAAGCATCTATAGCAGAAAATAGTGAATCGCCATTGCTAATATCATCTTCTGCACCCTATTGTTACGCAAAATGAAAAGGTTAAAGAAATGATCAGATTTGATCAACCAAAAAAAAGGTAAAAGTATCAGATGCGATTAACTACAAATAATGACAACTTCATCTTATACATCAAGCAAAGTAGAGGGGCAAGATATGCTGGGTGGGTCATGGGTTGTCTTTTAGATGGCTCAATATTCGTCATGCTCGGTTGAATTGACCCACAACAATTTTTGTTCATTTTAAAAAAAAGAAATATAAATACCAAGTTAATTATGATTATAAAAGCAATATTATTACGATAATATATGCATTTTAGAAAAAAACTGGGAGACTTTAAACAATAATTCACCCGTTTCCCTGTTAGCTAATTTTTTTTATTTGGCCCTTTTCTGATAAATACAAAACCCAAAAATAACCACTCATACGTAAATGGGTTAAAATTGCTGTGTCTCTAAACTTTAAAGCAAACTCGTTAATCTTTACCTCTGAAAAGAATATCTTGTAATCAAGTTCATCAGACTCTGAAGATGCTTGATCTAAATCCAACAATACATTTTTGCACTGGTCATAGAGTTCAGGCCTAGTAAGATCTTTAGAGACGTCAATCATTGAAAGATAGACCCAAGACATAAGGGTATCATCATCTTTTTCAACAATGAAAACATTGGAGCTCTCAGTAACTTTCACAACTTCAGGGGTGTTGAAATCCAGATTGTTTTCTTCATTCTCAATGCGCAAGCCCATCTGCATGGACCAATTATCATGTGTATATCCATGAACCAAATCCTCAGTTTTTTGGACAGCAGATTGCAAGTCAACACTAACTGTGTTTGACTCGCATGGTTGATCGTTCAATTCAGTTCTACCATGATCCCAGTTCCCATATCCATCACCGGTAAAATGGTAAGGCATGGTGGTGTTATTCATGTTCATTGGCAGTCCTCCAAGCATTGGAGGCAGAGACTGATACATAAAAGGATTAAACATGGGAGAAGGGACATGCAGGAAGAGAATGTATGGCCAATTCGGGAAATTGTTCCAATTGGTTTGAGTTCTTCCCAAATTAGTGTCAACCGATTTCCGACTACATTTATATACTTTACCTCTGTCATCTTCTGAAGAACCAAATCCTAACAAGCTATTTGATCCTGTTTTGAAGGGAGGTTGAGGAGGTAGATGAGAATAAATTCTATATGTTGATGATGGAGACATTTGGGAATCAGATTTCAAACGCTTTTCGGATGATAAACTATCAATGCAAACTTTATCAGATAAATCTCTGTTAGAGTCAAAATTATGATGAGCTCTCTCTTCATGAACATCATCCCTATATTTGGTTTCTTCTTGTTTTGAAACCCTGAACAAATCAAAATGTACATATAAATGTTCTACGAAAAATGGCATAGCAAAATAATTCAAGAAACAAACCAACAACACACAAGTAAGTTCATTCAAATAAATACTTGAAAGATATTATTATCATTATAATTTGTACCTGAGATGATCTCTAGAAGGGTGATATTTGCAATTCTGAGAACTCCTGTGACGACCATGACTAGCTGTAATTTCCATGTCATCATTACAAGGACTAGACATTCTCCTTTCAAAATCTGGGTCTATTTTAGCATAGTTCATGTCTCTCTTTGATTCTAAGTGTCGGTCATGGATGCTACGGGATCTGTAATCACTAACTTCATTTGTACTTTTATTATTATCTCTTCTAACATCCTTGTTATCTTTAAGCCTTGCAATCTGATCATCATCATGCATGCTTCCACCACGCTTATTAGAATGCCTATGACTAACATCCTTCAAATTCTTGGACTCAAACTCATTAATGTGTTCTCTTGATCTCTTCTTTCTATCGATATCATCTCTTGCCCGGCCCGTTTTGTGCATATGACCCCTCTCTACATCATCCTCATATCTCTCTTCCTTATGCTTATATTCTCTATTACCATCTTCATGATACTCATCTTCTCGTTTTCTATGTGTTTCACCTGTGTGTTTGCTATTGTTTCCGCTACATCTGTACACTTTATCCTTGTGTTTAATATCCTTGTCAGTGTAGCCTTCTCTTCTCTTCATCCTTCTTTCAAGCTCCTTTTCTAACTCAATGTTTCTCATTTCTTCTTTTATAGGCCCCTCTGGAAGGAGATTAAAAAATATTATCAAATAAATGTAACTTTTTTTTGTTCCGTTATTCTTTAACCAATTAACCATATTCTAATCTAAAACTGCAACTTCACATCAGCAAACTCTAATAATTAATTGCTCATCAACTTTGAGAGTCACAAAACAAGAAAGTTACAAACAAATAATGTGTTAAAATCTTTACATATAAGCTAAAATATATTTAACGAAAGCATTTCAGAAAGAGGCTATCTAGCAAACCACGTTTTTAAAGATATCATAACCTAGATCTTGATACCATATCCAATAAGACATATTCTAGCAGTCAAATCAAACAATCAGAAACTACCTAAAGAGCAATGATCCATTCAACAGTAAATAGGATCTTAAATTTAGTATCAATCAAACTTCAAACCATTTAAACTTACGAAGAACCGATCAGCACAAACGAAGATCTTGGACCTCAAAATCAAACTGATAAAAAATAACACAAACTCGTTCAATTTGTGCCAAGACATTTGCATTTATAAGTCTTAATTCTCATACCGATCCATGGTTGTAAAAATCGCTAGGCGCTAGTCGGACGGTGGGTCACCCACTAGCGATTAATCGGGATTACTAGGGATTAACCGGATTGGAAGTTTTAAGTAATTTTTAGTTTTATACATATACACACTCATTTTTATATGGAAATTTAAAAATATTGTCAAATTTATATATATAAATATATATATATATATATACAAACACATTTGACCAAAATTTCAAGGTTTGACCGTAAATTCAAACATTTGGCCGGAATCTGACCAAAATGTGACCGGAATTTGGCCGGAACCTAGCCGCCGATTAGGTCTGATTGCCGATTTTATCCACCGATTATCATTACATGAATCGCCAAGGTAACCGACCGAGTAGCGATAAATCAGCCGACTAAGCCAATTTTTACAACACTAAACCCATCAGGCAATCAAAATGCAACATTTATTTGATTTAACAATTAACATAAACAAAAACTTGCCAAATCCAAACTGATTCATTGAACAAACATCAATTTTATTGATAAAGCTGGATCTGGAACTGAGTATTTGACAGTGAAAAAGGAGACGTGGCTTGAAAACCTAATTGATCCGTAGCTAATAATGGGTATCAAGTAAGAAAGTAGAAGTATATTAATGTAATAATGTGGGCTAGTAATAAATCTGCATAGGCCTGTTTCACAATATGTGCTTGGGCTAATAAATTATGTTGGGATGATATACTGATGCAGTCTAAGTATTTATTATGGGTTAGTATTGGTGGGCCGGAAAATAGAACTAAAACTTTAAAATTTTCGGTTTCTGGTGGTACCCAAAGATTCAAAACAGAAAAAACCAGCAAACCACAGCAGTACATTTTAAGTGTCACGGTATAAAAACTGAACTCAAAACCCAAAAACTTCTGGTGAGATTCAACTGTTTCTTTAGTTTCGAAATTGTTGAGCACCACCAATATCACTAAAGAAACAAAATCTCTAAAGTAGAAGTAGGATAGGATGTTAATTGTTTCCTTATTGGAAATGCATGCCTAAAGGCATCATCTCTGCTCAGGGATTGCTCCTGTAAAAGATGAAAGCAACAATATACACGCACATGGCAAAGCAAAGAGCAGATGCACAATACTATTTTACATGTGATGGGGAACTGGAAATAGGGTCACCAATTAAATAGGTCACTTTGGTGACCAATAGCACTGGAATTTCCCTCACTAAAGATGCACTAAGTGAACAATTCAACTCAACGTCTTAAGTGTATTGACTGGTTGTATGTAAGTGGGTAGACGGTAGACCACCCAAACTGGAAAAAGGTGAATATCAAGCTTAGTCAAAGGAACCAAAGGAGTGTGCCTGAGCACCCAGCTTCTTACATGCAGCAAGGCGTAGAGGCGCAAAAAAACTGAAAAAAATAGGCTTGAATCTGGAAAGAAAAAAAAAACTGTCTGTGCAGGCCTAAATTATTCTAAAACAATCTAAACTAGCCTAAAGCACGCCTGAAAAAGCTCAAAATGCATGTTTACAAAGTGCCCCTTGCTTGTCTCAGGCAGTCAGGCCCAGCTTCTTAAGCGCCTTGAACCTAGGCTCAAGGCTCACCCTTTGCATCTTTAAGTGCTTCTAGCACCTTAAACTACTTATATATAAGGAACCATACCAGTCAATCAACAAGACGATTTAAAGGGTCTAGTGCATTAAGAGATTACACCTTAGAGTATATGTGTCCAATCAGGGTTCACTATGCATTTCAATCCCACATCCATCTAGCATTACCATATTCCCTCATTCTCTTATCCCTAACATCCAAAATTGGAAATCAATTCTAAAGATTCACATACTGTTCATACATCCATCAGAAAAGTGCACAAGTAATTACAGAACATACGAACTAAACCAACCATGCATTTAAATCTTTCTAACATTACCTCCATTAATGTTTTAACAAGTTCTTTATCATACAAATAGAAACAAATTCAACTTACCATTATTATCTTTAACTTGACGGCCCTTTTTTCTCCCGGATTCCTTATCAACACCATGTTCCTTGCTACTCTTTCTGTTCAAATCACCAATAGATGTCAGCAAATCGAATAGCTTAGGGTTATCATCATCATCATCAATGTTTACAATCTCACTTTCATCCTCACCGTCATCACCATTCCACCGGCCACTCCCGCCGTGAACCATCTCTCTCCGCCGCTTCGTCGGTGTCGCAAAGTCGCGGGACACATTTCCATTCGCACGAGTTTTCCTTTTTCCTCCAGAAACATCAACAGAATCCCTATTTGCCTTACGATTGTTATGATCATTCGTCTGTTTCGTCTTCACATCATTGTCTATATCAGAGTAATCCCTCGAAGTATGCTTGATTTGTTCGTGCGATTTACTCATAGAATTTCTGGGCATAATGACGAATGTTGAAGTAAAAGAACAGTTGTAGAACAAGGTGCATTGAAATATTCAAGAAGCCCTGAAACCGATTAGGGTTTTGAGTCAAAACCCTAATTATAATATTGGGACGAATTCGATTGGAACGAAGGAGTGTTAATTGATATTTGAAATTGTTACAAACAGAACTGTAGAAGATGGTTAAAAATCAACTCCTCATCACTGGAAAAATAGTTCTCTGTTTTTCGGCAAGATTTTTGACCATGAAAATTGTTTTCACCGTTTATCACCGGTATCTTATTACACCGGATACACAAACATACATATTACATTGTGGGAAGAATATGTGACGTTGATCTGGTTTAAAGAAAAAATAAAAGGACTATAGATGGAGTTATATGGTAACACTTAAAAAGTAGTATGTATGTATGTATTTGTAACAATTTGTTTTATGCATTTTATATTATACATCATATACAATTGAATAAAAAAATGATTTCAGAACCTAAATTACCTAATAGTGTAAAGTCATACTATTTTATTAAGCTTTGCTAAAAATATACATGGCGAGACAAATTTTATTTAATCAAAAGAAAATATTATAATGAAAATAATACTTACTTTTATACATATTAACATTTAACACGTGTCACGTCAACGTCATATAATATTTTATTTTTTTTTCATCCATCCAATGAAATTTGATCACTTGAAATGATCTTGCTTCAACATTGATTTGTCATTCTTTCTACAATTCATATATAATTCACCTATCCAAAATTTAAGCCACATGAAAAACTACCACCAAATCATTTTTCTTAAATTTTTAAAAACTTCTCATAAGATGTAACATAATATATATTTGATAAAAAAAAATCTACTCACATGTAGTTATGTAAATTTCCAAGTCAAATATACTTAACAAAACCGAGTTGTTTACGAAACAAGATCAGAAAAACAAGGGATAAAAACAGTTATTATGATCAGAAAATCTCTCCTCCACCACCACCCTCCACCACCTACAACCACCCTGCATTAACTCTTTCCGCCACCGTCTCCGACCACCACCATTACTCATCATATACATTCACCCTACAATGGAGCCTAAGAAGTTTATCATCGAGATTGAACCGTCAATAGAGCCCAAAGATGGAAAACCTTCAATGGGACCGGTTTACCGTAGTGTCTACGCTAAGGACGGTTTTCCGCCTCCGACCGACGGTTTAGACTCCTGTTGGGATGTTTTCCGGTAATCGCGCGTTTACATAATGTGTATTTGTTAAAACGGCATTTCATTTTGGTTACGATAGAAGGATCGTTATCAACGCGATTGTGTATAGCATGTGTTATCGTTTTGATTATGCGTTTGTTAAAACTGTATTTCGTTTTGATTACGATAGAAGGATCGTTATAAACGCGATTGTGTGTAACTGTATATGATGTGTTCATGTTTAGGATTATGATTGCTATTGTGTACTTGTGTTGTATTTTGTGAGAGATCGGTTTTCGAGGATGTTATGTACGTGGTTTTGGTTGTAAATCTACAAACTGTGTTAGAAAATGCTAAAGAGAATGTGTAATTTACTACTGATTTGTAAGGTTTGGAGTTTTGGGAAAATTGATTGTGGATGTATAGACTGGAAAAAACAACAGTTTGTTCAACAGGTTTAGAAATTTGTATATGTTACTTGATGTTACGTCGTTGATCTGAAATGTTTGTTTGGTTATATATGTTACAGCCTGTCTGCGGAGAAATATCCTGATAACAAAATGCTTGGCACTCGTGAATTTGTGGATGGAAAGGTATAGTGCTATAATGGCACCTGCTATGCATGATGATATGACATACCTATGTGTGTGTGTGTCTGTTTCTCGGCTGATCATCTTTGTAATTTTCCAGCATGGGAAGTATGAGTGGCTGACTTACAAACAAGTGTATGACAAAGTGATACAGGCTGGGAATTCTATCCGTGCTTGTGGAGTTGAGCCTGTAAGTGTCCTTATTTGTAACTAAGGTGATATGGAAGCTGAATTGTTGACTTTTGGCCATGTTGACTGCTTTTTCTCCCGGTTGGGTGTGATGTGCCTCTTATAGCAGTTGTTTTTAGCTAATTGCCATAAAATCAATTTTTAAAAACTTGATGGTTATTTCTAGCCTGAAAAAGTTGTTTATCTTTTTATTTTTATTTTTTTGTAATTAGCCTAAAACTATTATATCAAACTGTCTTTCTGGTGTTTTTGCTTGCTTAGACTATTTTGTGGATGTTATCTTTGTTTTTCTTTTTCATATTGGGGGAGTTATATTTCTTTTTATTCACTTGGTGATTCATGCTTACTTACAAACAAGGATTGATGATTCTAGGGAGGAAAGTGTGGTATTTATGGTGTCAATTGTGCAGAATGGATAATGAGCATGGAGGTACTTTATTATATTTTTTCTATTTCTTCTAGCTTTCAAGTAATCACTGTACTAAAGGCTATTACCAAGCTGGAAATTAATCACACGTGCATATACATATAACATTTTAGAATTGTGTTCTAATTACTGTAAATTGTTGCAGGCATGTAATGCTCATGGCTTGTACTGCATACCATTATATGATACCTTAGGTAAGTATTGAATTTTAAAATTTCAGTGAAGTCATGTCCGTCTGTTTTATTTTATTTTATATACACACATTATCAGACTTATGTAATGTACTTCCCCTGTTACTTGTTTCATCTAGGTGCTGGTGCAGTAGAATTCATCATATGCCATGCTGAGGTTGCAATTGTTTTTGTAGAAGAGAAAAAGATACCAGAGGTAATTAGTAACTGTAGGTAACCTAGAGGTGGGGAACATACTTTTTTTAAGGTTTTCTTGGTTTCTATAAAACTATTGCAACTTTGTTAGTGTCTTCAAGTAAATAAAGCGCAAGAAACAAATTTTGACACAATCATGTATAGTGGTTCGGGTGGATGCTAACGAACCCACTATACACCCATTCCTCAATCTTGAATTAAAAGTTTTCCTACTAAAAACTTCTGTCTTAGCCGGTGGAGATCAACGTCATGTCTTACTAATAAAGTCGTGATCACCTACTACTCTCACTAATCTTAGCAGTGATCACCAAACCATCTCACTAAGATCATAGTGATTGCTAACTCTTGCCTCACTTAAGTGGTAATGATCACCAAATACAAGTGTTTAAAAGAATGTGTTCTTTGTCTTCATTGTTTGGACATCTTTGAAGCTGAATATTTATGGCTTTCATTTACCATGAGTGAACACCAATCTTGAATCTTGATCATCCCTATTGGCATGTGAGAGCCTAGATCTTCAGAAATTGAATTTTTTAAAAATACAGCATTTGCTCCAACAACATAATCATTTTTTCCCAATTAGTTTAGATTTCATTAAAATGAAATTGTTATAGTCTGTAATTATTTTAGTTATAATCACTAATTTCCTTTTGGCGATTCAGGTGCTGAAAACATTCCCGAAAGCTGGGGAAT
This sequence comes from Flaveria bidentis, assembly GCA_018326385.1. Taxonomy (NCBI): domain Eukaryota; kingdom Viridiplantae; phylum Streptophyta; class Magnoliopsida; order Asterales; family Asteraceae; genus Flaveria; species Flaveria bidentis. The sequence goes on along the minus strand of BJCM01037585.1, from coordinate 20,154 downwards.
ATCTAAAAAGTAAGTTGCTTATTCTATCCACTTTTATATATATATATATATGTATGTATATATATATGTATGTATATACACATATATATATATGTATATATATATATATGTGTGTGTATATATATATATACATATATTACAACATATACTAAAAGCATACTGCTTTTAGCAATTGTGAGCTTTGGACAAGTTACTTCTGAACAGAAGGAACAATTCAAAAACTTTGGTTCAGCATTACACTCATGGGATGAGTTTTTATCATTGGTAAGCTTTTATCATTGTGGTTAACTATACTTAGACTTTCATGAAATCTTCCACTTGACTATTGACTTCCTAAAATGTCTACGTTTCCTCAATTGTAGGGCAAAGACAAACAGTTTGATCTGCCAGTGAAGAAGAAAACAGACATCTGCACTATTATGTACACAAGTGGAACAACTGGTGATCCAAAGGGTGTATTAATTTCTAATAACAACATTGTTACACTTATATCTGGTGTTTGCCGTTTGCTGGACTGTGCTAATGAATCTGTGAGTTCCATACCCTTCAAACTCGTTATACTTTTTAAATAAATACATGACCACTATCAAGGTACATACATGTACAATGACATGACATATAATTTGGAAACTGGTTCTGCGGCAGCAAATTCGAATTTGTTGGACCAAACTTGACATTAATTAAAGTTAGAGGTCTATTTTCTGATTTATTTTGTAATTATCTGGTAAATAAAAGGATAGGTTTATCAGGTAGTTTTTCAGCTTTATCTTAAAAGGATTTGAGATAAGCTTTGTGATTTAAATTTATCTCAAAAGGATTTGAGATAAAGCCTAATTTTTAGGAGTTGATTAGCTTGATGGGCAAGGCTGATTAAACTATAAATAGGGATAGTTTTTACTTATTCTTTGTAAGTTTTTCTATCAATTAAATTGGAGAAGGAGTTCCAGAATTGTTCCTGTGTTTTTTTTGGTTGTTTCTGTTTGTTTGGTTCTAGTACCAATTTACTTCAGAATTATCATGGTCTTCTCCTGTTTGTCATCTTACAGTTGACGGCAAATGATGTATATCTGTCATTTCTACCTTTGGCACATATATTTGGTCGGGTGATTGAAGAATGTTTTATACATCATGGTGCTTCAATAGGATTCTGGCGCGGGGTAATATCACATCTTGTTTCTTGAAATCTCAATATACACAATATATTATAATATGGCCAATAATATATTTAGGATGTCAAATTACTAACCGAAGACATAGGGGAGCTTAAACCTACTATTTTCTGTGCTGTTCCTCGGGTCTTAGAGAGAATATATACAGGTATTCATATTTTCTCTTTGAATTTCATCCCTATGATTTTACTGTTGCTAATTACTTTCTTTTGATCAGGTTTGCAACAGAAGATTTCTTCTGGGAGTTTTCTAAAAAACAAATTGTTTAATCTAGCCTATTCATAGTGAGTGTTCCAATAAAATATTCTTCATTCTCTTAGTGTTAAATTTATGATTATCTGCAATCAAATGCAGTTTCAGAAAAGATTATAGGAAAACTCTAGACTGCTACATACACACAAGTAGTGCCAGTTATAATCACAACCACGCACAATTGGGGAAGAATCCTGTTTGACACTCAAATAGTGGTTGGTTGCTAGATAGGTCCTAAAAGTGATAAAGAGCCTGGTTAATTGTAAGGAACTGAGCATTAAAACAACTTCAAGTGAGCCCTTAAGATATAATGAAATAGTGGAAGCCTTATTTGATGTTACATTTTATACATGTGAGTATATGTCTATATAGTAAAGACATATATATTGGTTGACTTATAAACACATCATGTGCTTGAAGATATAGTAACTAACTAACTGTAATCAGAATTAAGATGATGTTTCGGATCAGTAAGATATAGGATCCCTACAATAAACAGGTACTGTGTGGACAAATGCAGCCCGATTTATTTAATATAATCCGGAAATATGTACAGGATACACTGGAGCCAGGGTACAACAGGTGCGGTTCTATCTCATTTAACCTATTCCGAAGGGCAATTGGAACGTGTTTTCTATTAAAACTGGGCTATATATGGAGGGTCATATAACCTTGTTTGTAGTAGTGCTAAGAAGTTGAAAATATTTATAGATGTAATCGAACTTTTATTATTCATATACAAGTCATGCATCTTGATTTTTATGATATGTGACTTTGGTTGTGTGATATGCAGTAAATTGTACAATATGAAGGGTGGGAGTAAACATGAAGAGGCCTCTATATTAAGTGACAAACTTGTTTTCACTAAGGTTAGATATTAACTTAAAGGAACCTCTATTCATCTTTCACTTGTCCTCTCTTACATTGGTCGATTTAGGTTATATACTATCTAAATCCTTTTATTCAAAATATTAGATTACTAAATATTCAAGTCAAAGGATGTTTTAGTCCAATCTTTTTTACCGTACCGAAAATGACCTAATTTAACGGAAACTTGTTTTGATCCATTATGCAACCCACCCATTTTTATACCCTCTACTGCCAATGGTGGCATGACTGTTATCATTGTTGTTCATTCTGCAGGTTAAGCAGGCTTTGGGTGGAAGGGTACGCATTATCTTATCTGGAGCAGCCCCACTGGCTCCCCATATAGAAGGTTTTCTGAAAGTGGTTGCATGTTGTCATGTCCTCCAAGGATATGGTACTCCCCTTTCTTAAGTTATATGGAGAACTAAGGTGGTCGGGTGACTTGTAAAACAAATTTGTGTTGAAAATTGAAATGGGTCATGTTTAAGTATAGGTTGGAACACATGGAGTTGGGTTGATCCACAAACACTTTATTGTTCATTATTACATAGTTTAACAAATAATACACATAATATAATTTGTGTATAACTCAATGTAGGCCTGACTGAAACATGCGCTGGATCATTCGTCTCACTGCCAAATGAAATGGACATGGTGGGTACAGTGGGTCCACCAGTGCCAAATATAGATGCGCGTTTGGAATCTGTTCCTGAAATGAATTACAATGCCCTTTCAAGTACACCACGGGGAGAAATATGCATAAGGGGGAATACTTTATTCTCAGGGTACTACAAACGTGAGGACCTTACGAAAGAGGTCTTGATTGATGGATGGTTCCATACAGGTATTTATACGATTCTTGCAGTTCTCTACATTAAATGACACATATTTTCATATATCTCCACTGTGTTTCAGGTGACATTGGTGAGTGGCAACCAGATGGAAGCATGAAGGTTATTGACCGCAAAAAGAATATTTTTAAGCTTGCACAAGGAGAATATGTAGCAGTTGAAAATTTGGAGAATGTTTATGGACTTGTCCCTGCTGTTGATGAGGCATGCTCTTATAAATTTTGATAGCATTATATGATCCATGAATAATGATGTGCGTGTGTGTTTCAGATATGGGTGTATGGGAATAGTTTCGAGTCATGCCTTGTTGCTGTTGTAAACCCAAATAAGAACGCCATCGAAAAGTGGGCTCGTTCAAGTGATATATCTGGTGACTTTGATTCGTTATGTCACGATCCAAAGACTAAAGAATACATACTAGGAGAACTAAACAGAATCGGAAAAGAGAAAAAGGTGTTAATAACTACTGATTTTAAGTTTATAAAGAAGGAAGGTTTGATTAGTGATTTATAAGTGTGATTATGTATGTTGGCAGTTAAAAGGATTTGAGTTCATTAAAGCGGTTGAGCTTGACCCTGTACCTTTTGACATTGATCATGATCTTCTGACCCCAACATTGAAAAAGAAAAGGCCCCAGCTGCTGAAATACTATCAGGTAAGTAAGAAAACTGTCAATTTGAGATTGAAAACCAGACTCTAATCTCTTTTAACTAACGAATATGTATTTGTTTATTTGTTTATTTGTTTATTTGTTTATTGTTGGCAGAGTACAATTGATGACATGTACAAGAATATGAGCAAGTGAAGCTTGACAACATAGAGGCAATCAGTAAACTGCATTGATAGTACTTCTTCTCTGCTACATTTCAACCTTTGGTCTTTTATAAATCATCAACAAATTTGTTTATTAAGAGATTATGTATCAAAATTGAAATTATGATGAAAACATTGCAATTGTAGAGTTTATATGTATGACAAGTTGTGATGATTCGATTGGTATTGGAGCAAAGCTTATAAAGAAAGAGGTCACAAGAGTAGTGTGTTGTACATTTGTCCAAATCTTAAAACTACAAACAGATGTGGGTTATTAATAAAAATCTTAGCCTTGTTTTGACCTTTAATATAGGTCAAAGGATTGAACAACATCAAAATATTTTAGAGTTGAAACGACGCGCTAACACTTTTTGTCGATTATTACTCTTCTTATAAGTAGCTGATAAGTTAACTGTGATTAACAAAAAATATGTTATGTTAGCGACCTAAATATATGAATAAGATGGTTTTGAAGTTTGTGAACACTGAAAGTAGCCTTGGGCAACTTTCAATACATGATATTTCAAACACAAGCCAGTTGCACATACTATATCTATATTGCAAATTAAAGATGTTTGCCAAATTTACAGTAGCATAAGACAAAGAAACAAACAACTTCAAACCTGTTTTGAAAGTAAAAAAAACACAAAAACAAAACCCAAAAACAGACTCTAATATCTCTTTTACTAGTTTGAGAGGCATAGTTTGCCACTCTCTTTCCATATTTAGAAAGAAAAATTAAGATCTAATGAAAGAGGAGGTCTTCACACCTTTCTTCCTCTAATCTTCAGATCTCATATTAAACATCGGAAAAAAAAACCCGAAAATCACAGCTAAATTCCATGACTTCATTTTAGTGCTTTTTAGTTTTTTGTATGCCTTCATATTTCTCACAAACCCCATAAAAACGTAGCTTGTTTGAATATATTATCCGTGTCTTTTAACTTAATTTTTAACTTTAAGCCAATGTGTAGCTGGAAACAGAGACGTCTGCAAAAGGAGCGCTATGGATGTACACAAACTCTATGCTTTTGTCAGTTGGTAATGAGCTAACCCATGTTGGGAACTCATACGAACCACCTGTGGTCTTGGTGAGACCCCAGAGTGGACCGTAGAGCTTGGAAATGGCAAGATTGAAGTTCTTCATAGTTCTCCCCGATTTGTTGGTAACTATAGCTGAATACCTGTAGTATGTTCTTCCATTGGATACCCATGAAGTAGTCGCCTTCTGATCAATTACAATTGGAGCTGGAAAAAGAGAAAGTATGATCCTTAAGTCAAACTCATTTGTAAAATAACAACTAGATCAATGTGTGAAATTTAAAAGTGACAGTTTTAACTCATTTAACTGCCAATGGGTTGATTTGGGTAATCATGCATCACTAAAAATTTAGTTTAGTTTATTTTCATATTCATGTTTAATACATCAAATACGGCCCAAACCATATTAAAAATTACCTATCTTGACCCATTACAACCCGATCATTTTATAACCTCTAATGAAATGAACGGAGTATGTACCTGCATGCGGAGATACATGCTTTGGTTGCCCAGTAATAGATTTATGAACAGGAACTTCAACTGCAAAAAGATAACAAACTTGTTATAACTACCGAAAATTAATTGATATAAGTGGCATTTCAAATGAACAAATTTGTGATGAATCTAACCTGGAAGGAGCTGGTTATGTGCAGCATGACCACCACTTAACCTAGCCAATATTCCAAGAAGTGGTGCATTGTTATATGTAGCAGGCTCAGTCTGCTCGTAATTGTCCCTTTGATCAGCAAAGTTATCATACGCATCCGGACCACCAACAATTGCCCCAGTCAACAGATTTGGGTCACTCGCTTTTCTACTAAACCAAGTAGCATAACCACCTCTGCAGCTAACAAACGACGGGTCAACCTTGATTGACACAATGGATGAACCGCGATGGTGCACTTGTTGCGGGAAATGGTTCCCATATCCAACCATGTAGCTTGTTGCTCTTGGGTTGTCTCCAAGAATATAGTCCACCTTAATACCAAACAAAAAGATCAAAACTTTCGTCAATAAGAGTATTAGACAACAACATTTCATTAACTTTAAAACAATCTTTGAAACTATTTTTTCACCTGTGATTTGGCGAATGCAAGAAGCTCTGATGGGGCGACACTGCCCGAAGCACATTGCAGGTCTTTTCGGGCAGCGGTCAGGCGGTCGGAGTAGACGGTGAGGAGGAAAGATGCACTTGTGACAAACTGTAAATTGTTCCATCTTTGCCTGAATATTAAACCTCCGGGGGTCTTTTGAACATTGTGATTAGCTTTTCCCATGCATGAACACATGAACATCTCTGCCTTTTCTTGGTATTTTCCGAACACTGATGAGTGACCTCCGGCTTTTCCTCCCATTAAAAACTGTATACAATTTAAACCAATGATCATCACTACTTGCATTGTTTCATTATATTTATTCTCAAATTATAAATTTATCTTTTTTAATGTATCACTTTCAAATTGAAATGTTTTGTTGGAACATTTGAAATCTTAATCGGATAATTAAGAAACCTTTAAATTGATTATTCTAAAACTTAATAGAATAATTCAAGAATAAAGAAAAAGTGTGTTAATTTTTTTTAGTGTGTCACCCAAATTAAAAGGTGTGTTTTTTTATAGAGGTAACTTTGTAAAATAGTAACAAATTTTCAAAAGTGTTTCGATTAGCTAACTTAAGTTTTAGAAAATTTTAATTAGGTCACTCAGTTTTATATTTTATGTAAATAAAAAGTCATAACATGTTTTTTTTATCATCTTATACTTTTGGTTTCAATTACAAAATATTTTTTGTCTTTTATTGCTGATATGGAACGTTGACGTAAATTTTATGTTTTTTTTTATTTTTTTCATAATTAACATGTTTTTTCTTATTTTTTAATATAATTTTATATATTGAAAATTCTTACCCACACGTCTTCTCTACCATCACTTTTGTGACATAGGAAAATTTTATGATGACTCGATTTGATCGTTTCGTGATCCAATTTGAGAAAAAAAAATGCATAATTAACTAAATTAAAACACTTTTGAGATCTAATTACTATTGTGTGGCATTTTTTCTTTTTTTAAATATTCTATAAGCAAGAAACAACACACTATTATGATCTAACGTCACAACGTTTTATGAATCAATGCATTTCCTTCGGATTATCGTTTCTAATCACCTAGAATGATTGATAACACTAAAATCAAGAAAAATGTAAAAGAAAATATTACCATTGCTACAAGGGTCTGAACACCGGCATACTTAACGTCCCAACCAAACTCCGTCATGGCCCATCCGGTCCCGCCAAGGTTATCACCATTCTCCGCCAAGTAATTCAAGTAGTACGGCTCGCTTGTTGCCTTGTACAACCAAGCAGCTGCCCAAAGTAATTCATCCTGTTCATATTAAACAAAAATAACAAAATTGTAAAAAAAAAAAAAATACAAAAATTGCAATTATATATGTAAATGTAATACAAGTAAGTTAAAGTTTTAATCACGTACGGCGTATCCACTGACAGATCTATAGTACTTTTGGGCCACGGAGATGCTGCTGTCATATTTGCCCCTGTATTTGTCGGCAAATTCAAAGAGCTGTAGAACAAAATGAGTTGTAAATAACCGACACATATAGGGGTAAAACAGGAATAAAGAAAAGTATAAATATAATGGGGTTGAGTGTGCATTGGTGGTGAGTACGGTACAACACACCGACAGTGAAGAGTGTGAGTTGGCAAATGGAATTTATTTAGTATTGAGTTTATGTGATGTGTACTATGAGTGCATATTATCCGTGAATGACGGCAACAAACATTAGTTTCAATGATTTGAGTTTGGGTTAATATAATAAAAGGTTAATATGAGAAACTTTTAAGTTTCGAGTTTCGTCTACGTTAAAAATATATAATTAGTTGTGATACAGATTAGGCGAAGATATGTAAGCTAACAATTAATAGTAAAATGTAATTTAAAACAAAAAAACAAAAAAACAAAAAAAAAAACTATTTTTAGTGGTGATCAGGAACATTGTGAATAGTGTGTGGAGAAAAGAGACTATTATACGTACAAGTAACTATAAAAATTAAAGCATTAGATATATGCATTTATGTGATTCAACTAAACTTCTAGGTTGTTTTAGCTTTAAAATGATTTATTTATTAAGCACCAAACATATATTTTTATTTGGTAAAGCATCAGAATTAGCGGGGGGACAAATTGAATCCAAAAGTAATTTATAAGGTAATTTATACCTTATTTCACTTAAAATTACCTAATAAAGATAGTTTAAACATTTTTAATATAAACTTTTTGGATATTACTCGATAGTAAAACCATGAGATGATTAAAATACTTAAAAAGGAAGGAAATAAAATTATAAGTTATATATAGAAGGAAAAAAGAAGAGAATTTGGGGTATATGCAAGAAAATACAAAGTTGAAGAATTATTATAACTAGTTGTACATACGATAAGAGGACGTCCCATGTGAACATTTATTAAGAAAATTTGTACAATATGCATGGATACTTGTACCATAGCAACTCTGCTAATTTACACCGTCAACAACCAGCCTGACAATAAACTCATTAAACCTTAACCGTCTTTATTTATTTCAACCGCTAAGCTAACGTACGCACCTCTCTTTGCTATCATACATCACCATTTAAGGTAAGAACCATCTGATGGCGACTATTTCCAATCGGTCGGAATGTTCTTGTTTTTTGAAAAGTTGTATATATTTATATTCTGGTTTTAAATTTATAGAATTGTAGAAACTAACATAAAAAAAAGTAACTAGGAATTACAAATTACTCGAGTTGTATTCAATTTCATGTGTTAGATGTGATTTTCAAGCTTGTTTCATGCTTAAAATGTGTTAAATTTACAAGGCCGTCTCCAAAAATACTTGAAAAACATTAGGCTCTGTCCGAGTAGAAAATATAAGTCCGAATAATATAATAACTGATATGTAAAAACTCTATGGTATGAGTTTGAAAAACACCGTTTAGCCAATCAAATAAAATGAGTTTAAATTTTACTAATGAATAATATGTTAATATAATAAAGTAATAATAGACTCTAATGTATAATTGGCTTAAGATAATAAAAATGTTAATGATTGTTAAGAAATTGTGTCGCCGTTAATTTAGATAGTTTTAAGTAGATGGAAATAATAATAAGACCATAATTAGTTACTAATTAATTTACTCTAAATAGATTGAGCATTCTTTTAATGTTTCAATAACATAAATCAGTTTTGTATAACCCAACTTATCATTTTTCAGTTTCCTACAGTAACAATCATAGCTTGTCTACCAAAACATATTCTAACAATCATAAAACTTTGACTTCTTTAATTCTTTTCTGACACAATAAAGTGATAAACACAAACGCAACAACCACTTGTACCGCCCGCATTACCACTTGTACCACTTCACCACCGTTTAGAAAAAACACTAAAAACATCAAAAACAAGAAACTAACAGTAACCACCATACCTGATGAGCATGTGTAAGCAACACCCTCGAATACGCAGGGTTGGCACGGCGGAACACGACGGCGGCGGCGGCCATCGCGGCGGCCGTTTCTCCGGCGAGATCCGACCCGGGGTTATTCTCGTCGACCCGATAAGCACTTCGTGAAGTCGTCATATCCTCAGGCCTCTGCCAACAGTAATGATCCGTATTCCCGTCACCCACCTGCAAAAACCCCCAAAATCGAATCAAATCATCCAAAATCGCAACAATTAAACACCAAATTCATCAAATTGGAGCCACAATTACTTCTCCATATAGCACATGAGGCTCAGGATGAGCTTTGATTAGATAATCAGTCCCCCATTTCACCGCATCCATCGCATGCCCAAGCTCCCCACTCGACGCCATTTGTTCACCGTATTCGATAATACTCCACGAAATCATCGTAACTGTGAACGCCATTGGAAGCCCAAACTTCACGTTATCACCAGCGTCGTAATACCCACCAACGAGATCAACCTAAAGATTTCAAATCAACCGAATTAGCCCCAAATAGATCAACATTTTACAGAGTGCTCTGCTCTGTTTAGCTAATGAACTTACCCCACTGGCTTTTCCGTCGAGAAGACCCGAGTTTCCCCTCCATTTGACCCGTTGGTTACCCGGGAGGAATCCGGATCTTTGAGCTTCGAAGAAGAGGATGCTTTTGGAGAGAGCCTGTGCGTAATCATGGCCGATTGATGAAGATAATGGGAAGATTGTGATGAGTAAGAACAGAGTGATTTGTTCGATTTTGATGAAATTCGACATGGGTATCGAAATTGAAGGAGAATGTGAATTGGGTTTGTGAGTTTGAATGGTGTAACAATGGTGGGAGTGATGCAGAGGGTGAGAGAGGAGAAGGTGGTGAAGAAGATGAGAGTGATGAGTTTAGTATATATGGAGGAAAAATGAAGAAAAGGTGTGTTATATTAGCATGAGTATTGAGTATAATGTTCTTTTTAACTAATTACATAAATAGGTTAACAAATATGAGAATTATTTATTTTTGGAAGATTATTATGCTATAACTGAAAGCTATTTTGATGGTTAAAATATAACTGTTGATAATATAGTAAATAATTAAAAATATACTTTCCAAGCTTAACCTTAAGTGCTTATAACACACTATACATAGTCCTAAAAGTTATTTTGATCATGAATTTACGGAAGGTCCATTGAGGAAATGAGGAAAAGACACTGATGGAGGAAGTGACAAAGTGTGGGTCGTTTATAGTGGTTCTTGTGTTTGTTATATTTTTTGCCAATGGTGGACACTTTTAGTGTAAATCTAGAGTAAAAAGAATTTTGAAAATGACATTTTAAGTAAGCATATTTTTTTAATTATCTATTTAAGGTATTGATAGATGGCTTGTGAGTAAATTTTTACCATATGGAGTTTTTGTTAACAAAATGTTACCAGCACCAATATATGAAAGAAAAAGTAGTGTAAATTATAAATTTTATAAAGATTTATAATCTTTCTAATATAAAATAAATCTATCATCTATCATCTAAAATAAATATAGGTTGGTTGGCCTTTACCAACTTACCCTTATTGTGAACTTTATTCGTAGAAATCATTTATTTTAGTTGGAAAAATATATTATGTTCAAAAATATCATCATTGTGTTTTGCATCTCCAAGTCAGTAAAAAAGATTATCGAGAGCAAGTGTAAAAGGACATGATATTAACTTTTATGAAATTTTTTTGGACCGTATATTTAAAAACAAAAAGCTCAACGGTTATTATGGATTTTCGAAAAGTAAAAAAAAAAAAATAAGTGTTGGATCAATATATGGTGGCAGTTTTGAAAAATTGTTTTTTATTAGTTCTAATTTGAATTTTTGTGTGAGAGTGAGAAAGAGACAGAACAAAAGCATGTGGGTATTGCTTGATTAAATTTCCTGCGAAGGATCGATGTTGGAAAAAAGAAACTTATTTTATAAAATCATAGCAGTGAATTGCTGCAGAAAATCCGGGAGAATATATTAATGCCAAAATAACACACTTTCAAAATTCAAATATAGAGAGTTGTGTATTATATGTTGTGTTGACTAATATATAAGTGTTTATTAAAACTGATTGTGTTTTCAAAAATATATAAACGATATGTACTTAGTTTTAATATATTTTGAATGTTAATGTCCATTCAAAATGTTTACCAAGTGAATGTTTAAACCCAGATCTTTGATCTTTTAAATGATCTTTCAAACGTTTTACCATTATGCCTTATTTCAATTGATATGTATTTAGTTTACAAATGTTAGACTTATTTAAATACTTGGTGAAGGGTCTTGTATAGTTGTATGGCTCTTTTTTTTCTAATTGCATGTATATGATACATACTAAACAAAGAACTAAACTCTCTTAGGAGTGAGATCATAGAAAAGATCTCGGGTTAAAGATATGACGAATTTGTTATGATTAAAACCTAATGATATTGTCACTTAATGCATGAAAAATATGGATATGACAAGAGTATTGTTAAGTGAATATGGCTTTAAATTATTATTTGGCTCCTTTATAAAGGGTGTCTCGTTTGTGAGTGATTCCTAAGGATGGCTCATCATTTAGTATTTAGTAATACAATTATTGATAAGCATGTTTCTTCAGTTTCAATTACAAACCAATCTTAAAATATATTCGCAAAATGTAGAAAGTTAATACTCTCTTTTAAAGACAATAATGATTGAGGATATCAAATAAGATATAAGGGAAACTGTTGGAGTTCTTTCCACCTATATAAGATAGCTAGTGATAAGGGTGTATGACAAAAACTACAAAGAACAAGAATTATGGAGATTGATAGTTGTTTTAGTTTTTTATGTTGTGTTAACATAAGTTGATATATCCGTTCACCCTCTCTTTCATTAACTATCCTAATGCTTTCTTTAGTGATATGATTTTTTTTACTATATACTGCGAGATAAAAAAGAGAAACATATACTACTAGGTGTTATATTACATCTTCTTTAAAGGCATCATTTCCTTGTCTATTGGGTTGGTTAACACATTTCCAAACAAGCACCAACCATAACAGCCCCTGATTGATACTAGATGCTTTTAGGTAAACATAAGTGGCCTTGTGTTGCCAAGATTCAGTGAGACTCTGATATATATCAAGGTCAAATACAAATGGATTGTGTGTATAATAAAATACCTACTATGATTTTTAAGGAGAATGGGTAATTCTAGCTCAAATCCTTTTAGAGAGTTATTTGCTTATGTTATTCCACTCTTAGCATGACTTGCCATTTTGTTGGTTCATTTTGAACTATCGACTACTTATTGGTTTCATTGTTTACAATATGTTTCTTTACATTTTGTGTTCATTCTATCATGTTCACCAAATGTGTTGCAACACTACAAATAACTTTATCTTTACTATAACATCATATCAATCTCGTATTTTAGTAACTAATGATAATAATATTACTATTATCAAATCATTTTAGATAATTAAAAATTATGTAAGCTCAAAGGGAAATTTGGGTTCACTGCGCCTTAGGATGAACAAAAGGAACGCTTGTTTGAAAGTGATTTCATTTCTTCCTTTAAGAACGACAACGCCCAAGGGGTTAGCACCCTCTTTGCAGGGTCTACGGAGGACAGCACTCGCAATGATCCAAAAATCAATTATCAAATGCATCTGCTCAACCATCAGTAGTAACTCATCGATATCATTCATCAGCTTTAACTATCAAACTAACTCATTGTTTCATCATTATCAAGCTTTAAAACACAAATTTTATGTGCTTTAAGAAAAATACTCCCCAAATAAATTATATTAATTCTTGATTTTGCTAGATTCTCGTTTTGAGATTTTGAGTAACTCATTTAATACTTTAATCTAAAAATAATAATTATATTTATTAAAAATACATTCAATATATAATAATAACATACTAAAATAAGATTTTGGAGATCATGGAAACTTAATATGTGAAAAACAAAACAATTAAATGTTGGTCATAATATTGTATTAAGTAAAAATAAGTTACTTGGTAATTTATTTGCAACAAGGTTACATATACAAATAATTAACGACTTATTAACTCGTAACTTGTTTTCAGCTAAAAATTTGATAACATGAGGAACTAAACTCGTAAAATAAAAATAAAAAGGTAGTTTGGTGAAGAAATGCATAAAGAAAGTGGATCACATTGTCGGATTTAGTCCGCAATCAACGGAAAGAAGAAAATGGAAGTCTAAAGAGCACCACTTGAGTTTACACTTTTATTAAAGTTGAAACCAGATAATCACAAAATACCCCTTCATCTTTTAATCTTTATAAAGTGACCACTATTTCAATAGATCACACCTCGACCGATGACCACAAGTTCAAGAGATCAGATCTTCACGACTCATCAAAGCTATCGGTTTACGAAAGGCAACAATACCCAAACCAATAGTGGTAGTTGCCCGTCAGGCACAACTAATGATTCAAAAATCTAATCTTTTTATTTGAAGTTGTAGATTAAATCTCTAGTTTTATTCATCATATCATTTAGTTGGTCTTACTTTGTCAAGACAAGTAACTTACACTAACAAATTTTATGTGGGGTATACAGTTTGTTTGTTTTTTTAAACACAATAATAACGTATTATACCTGACGCTATAATTGTGTGTAGCATAACAAAATCATTGTATACAAAATATAACAAACTTGTAACTCAAAATTTTGAAAACACAAATTGCTTAACATACACACATAGAGTTGAATATTGATTGTACTAAGCTTAAAATATATCTTCGATAAAGGTTCAACTTTCTGAATAGTTAAAAGAATCGAGTTGAACCACGTCTTACTCTCTTTAAAAAGGGGGTGTTTATACCCAGTTTTAGCTTTATATCTTCTTGCCAGTCACATTTCTTCAACTTATAAGTCTAGTGAAGAATAAGCACATATTTGTTCTAACACAAATGACCAAACCTTTCTTTTTATTTCTTTGTTTTATGAATTGTGTATAGATAGGTTTGATTGTTTAGGATTTCTCGATGTAGTCGTCGATAACGTGGATCTATATTACATGTAAAGATGGGGTTTAGAGATCTCGCGAGAGGCAAGAGATTACTGAAAATAGCTATGATGACTTGATGAGAGGCAATGAGACGGGGTTTTTTAATAATATCGAGTAATTTTTCCATTTCACCGGGTTCCATGACTAGGGAGATAGAATACGAGTTTACGGGTTGCCCGAGATGGTGATGGAATGCTACCGGAGAAGGATGGTGACGATGGTGATGTTTGGTGGTGAAAGTGTTACAAGAAAGAGTAAAAGAAAAGTTAAACTAAATAACAAGTAAAACAAATTGAACGTAAAATAATAAATCAAAGTAATACGTGTTCTATGTATGGGTAGCTCACTACATACAATACCAATAAATGAAAGCTTCAATACATGAGTTTTATAGTTACAAGAGAAATTAAAAATAAATAAAAAAAGGAAACACCTAGTTGAGCAAAAAGAGGAGCATAAGTCTCCTTAAAAAACCCTTGACTTGGTTATTGTTTTTGGCATTTGAGCACCCACCAACATATATAATAATAATAGCTTAGTTTCTCATACAATATTTACATCGTGAAAAACTGACTCTAGTATGTGTATATTTTTCAAATGGCGAACTCATGCACATTGTAAAGTTATAAAATATATTATTTATTTATGACACAACATGATCCATCAACATGATGTTAAAAAGTGTTATGCAACACATCTTGATACATTAGGTCAAAACCGTTTATTTGTTATGTTAGGATGTTAGTGTGTGTTTGTAGGTAAGGAAGATGCTTAGGGAATGGGATGGACTTTAGTTAAATGAAGACAAACAAATTAAAAGAATTAATTAAGTAAATATCGTATAAGTGGGACTTGTGTAGATAATTTGTAGTTATTGGATACTTTTATACCATTTAATGGCATAACTCTACTTGCCTTGCCCTTCGCCTTGGGAGCTTATCCAAACAAGATCCTTCATCCGTCTTTGCCTCTTGATAGCAAGCTTATTTTGAAAAATCATGTGGACTATAGGATCTATTACACAAAAATCATCGAATTTTACTATTCGAATCCGAAATTTTAGATATTCAAAATTTCGGATTCGGATTTGGATATCCGAGTTCCAAAAAAAAATTATTATCTAATAAATTTTATTAAATACAATAATTTTTATTGCAATATTCTTTTGGATGTCTGAAGTTTATATTAAAATATTTGAAATATCTAAAAATATCTAAAATATTTATTTTATATTTAATATTTTTTATAAAAATATTCTGATATTCCGAGATATCCTAAAATTCTCAAAGCCACTTCCGAATCCAAATTCCAATTTAAGATATTTTGGATTTGGTTTCGGATTCGGATGTTTTTTAACACGCCTATTAGAGGTAGGGTCGTTTTATTGTTTCATGTACTCTAGCATCATATAGTCATGCCTGAATTTTTGTAACCGACTCATTCAATGTTCGTATAAGTAAAACCACGTTAAGGCCAGTACTATCTCAAGATAGTATAGTCCGCCAAGTCGCCAACCACCTCTTTTTATCATTGTACAATAAATACCTTAATGTATTTAATCATTGCTATTTGATATTTTTAGTATTATTGACTAGTTGAGTCATATGATCATAATCCTTATTAAACAAGTTCAAATTGAGTTTATTGTAATTTTTGATATAAGAACATTATAGTTTATTTAGGGTGAACCCCTAAACAATTGAGGTTCCAAGGCAGAAAACGCCTCATTAGTGAGGGTCCAGGAGTAGTGCCTTTGATAATGGGGTCCAAGGGGCGCAACCCCTTGCTAGGGGTTGAAATTTGATTTTGCAGATATATACATGTGAAAAATAGAGTTGAAAACGATTAGGTTTTAATCATTGAAAATGTTGAGTGATGATTTTGCAAGGCCTACAAAAATGTTTTCAGAAGATTTTTTTGTCAATCTTTGATTCTTCTTTTTCATCGGTTTCATAAAAATACACACAAAAGCATATTTCGTTCTTGATTTTGGATTGTATCCAATTAATTTATTCAGGTGAACCACCTAATAATTTCGATCTGAAAATGTACACATACACAAACACAACTATCAAATTATCCAGGTTAAAGATGTGACTTCACCTACAATCGTCACCTCCCACCAGCGTTCTACAACAACCACACTAAGATGACAAAACCAACAAAACTCATTTGTTATAGTAACTCCTCCATTGTTATTTGCATGCTCTCCTTCTTCAAGTCATAACACATCATCAATTCTCATAAACACAATACTATTTTTGAAAAATACCTTATATTTGCCTATATACTTGAACCTTATTAAAAATCATGATAAACTTATGATTGTTTCAAATACAATACTCAAATGGTTTATTACTAATAAGTTCATTAAAAGATTCACATATAACTAATATAGCACACAAAAGGATTATGATCTCTTTGATCAACAATATAGTGTTGCTACTTTTAAGAGAAACATAAGTTGAATCTAGGATTCCTTAAAGAATGATGAACAAGATATCGTAGGAAATATGTTCATTTTTATATTAAAAGATAATAATTCTAACGATTAGCCATGAGATATATTCTAGTACAATACCGTTTAAAATACGACTAGAAAAATAAATATATAAACAATATTTATGTACCAAACTTGATTCGAACATCATGTATTTAGTATAAACTTCAACGAGTCTTCATGTAACATTTTTGACACCAGTCTTCATCACGTTCGAATCTTCAGCTATACCCCTTGACTGCAACAATTAACAAACAAAAGATTGATGGTTGTGGCTGAGGATCATGTTAGACACGGATCTCTTAAAACAGATTTCGCGTCTCTACTCAAGACAACGCGTCTGTCTCCCAGGGTACAACAGCCAAAGTAGTATGTACTGCTGGAGAGTGTCTTAGGCTCGAGAGATCACCAGGTAAAATATGTGTTATGATTTTATATGGAAAAAAGTTAAAGATGATGGTGTAAGAAGAATAATTTAGAGAGTGCTACTCTCTAAATTTCTATAAAAACTTGTTGACACTAAAGAAATAAAAAAAATTCTCTTTTCTTTTCATCATGAGTTTAGTTATATACTTATGCTAAAAACTTCACATTAATATGAGTTTTATGATTTATAATCAAAACTTCCATTTGATTTATGAAATGTTTAATGAGACCAAATTAAAACTTTCATTTTATTCATTACATGTTTAAGACCAATTTTAATAAAAATTATGATTCATAATAAACATTTCATAATATTTATTAAAAGATTTGGTCAAAACCTAAAACATCCATGTTAATCAATACATGGCTTTATTAACATTATACCAAAAATTACAACAATTTCCTACTATAGTCACCCAAGTTTCATTTTATTCATTCCGACCACTCAACTTCGAGCATCGATATCTAATTCATCTTAACTTATGTTTGGATACGGTATAGTTCGTTGTAAAACGAGAACTTAAACCAACAAATAAACAACTATTTATATAACAAATACATAAATATAATTATTTTATGTTCAAAATTCCTACAAACACTTATAATTTTCATATTGTCCCTCCTTATATCCATCCTTTCATATTCTTGTTAAAGGAACAAAACCGATCCAAGCCGTCAAGTCGTTGAAATATTCAAATAATCAGATTATCAGCCAATTCAAGTGATCCAGTCAAACCCAACTTCAACATGTTTGATTTGTCATTTTTAAAAAACTTTAGTTAATTATTTCGCCTAGAATTTGTCAAAACCAGATTGTAAATACCCATCTTTAGCATATATTTTGTTTTCATTATCGTTTTTCAATCATCCAATTAGATGTATCTCGTGTTCAAGTCAAAAGAAGGAATAATCATGTAACTAAGAATAATTATAAAGGTTACCCTTACACATGTGAAGGAAGTGGCGAATGGAAGACTTCTGTTGAAAGCAAATAAATGTAACATGCCACATGATCATCGAATTATCGATGGCTACACCCTATCAAGAGAACACCATAACAGCTATTAGCCCATGGACAATATTGGAGATTAGAAAAGAAACAAAAAGGGTTAGTTATAAAGTGTAAGCAAATTTTTTAGACAAAATGTGGGTTTCAAGATAAAATGCTGTGTAGAAAACTCATAATTAAATCCACATGGGACTTAATTATACATCATTAACAGAATTTAATGTGTTTATATGTAAAGTATGAACACAATTTTTAAAGTTCCAATTTTATATGTAAAATGCATGTATGTAATTTGACTTGTGTTTGGAGGCAAAGAAAACCATTTAAAAAAGGTAAACATGACGAATATTAAAATAGGAGGTGTTTTGTAGACACTAATTTTATTTGCATAACAACAAAGCATTCTATTAAATTGAATAATGTATACAGTCAAAAGTTAAAAACCATGATATATAAATCTTTAACTTAAAAAATAGTGTTAGAACTGGAATGTGTTTTAATTTTGCATTCTATTTTGGTTTTCTGTTTTGGGGTTGTTATACCATTGTAATACATTGCATATTTTTATTTTAAACAATTGAAATATAAAAAAACTAATTTTTATAAACTCGTGTATTACATAGGTTGAATAAATAAAATATAAATTTGTTTATTATAAAACGATATTCTAATATAAGATATGATTGAAATTAGATACGAGAAAAAACTATAAGTAAAAAAAAAACAATAATATCAACTTTCTAGTTTTTTTCCAAAAAAAGCGTTTCAATACAAACTGTATTAAGAAAATGTTATTTTCTAAAATTTTATTATTATACCTTCCAATTTCAATTTTTTGGTATAAAAAAAAGTTTATCTTTTAAAAATACTAATCTTAAAATATTTTGTATTTTTTAAAAAAATTGACTTTAGAGAAATTTCTTATTATATAAAAATTTGTTTATTTAGAAATAATATTAATAAAAAAATCTACTTCTTAAT
>BJCM01037563.1:0-13101 GCA_018326385.1 Flaveria bidentis | reverse complement strand
ACGCTTCCGCACAGTTTTCAAGTTTTACTTTGGTTGATTTGGTTTATTATTGCATATAGAGTCGTTCTGAGTAACTATTGACTGTGATCCTGGTTTGTTCACACGCCTCGCGGTTAAACTCCGCACGTGGATTTTGAGGGTGTGACAGTAATATTCAATATTAATTTTAATAATAGACATAAATGAGAAAGTTAGGATGTGTTTGATTTCCGCTGACCAAGGGCTGACCACTGATTGGCTGACTCAGTCAGCCGGGTCAGGCGGTCAAGGCGTTTGATTTGTCCGGTGTTGGTGACTGACCCGGTCGCTAGGGTCTGACCGAGACCGTAAAATCGATATCGCTGACCTGATGTTGGCGACTGACCCGACGCTCCTTCCCTCCCGCCCTCCGCCGCTCCCTATCGTGAAATATAATTATATGCATTGAATTTCAATACCACGTATTACATAATATTGTTTTGACTTAGTTTAACTTAACTAAACCCTAATAGCACACAATTATAATAAATTAAAACAGATAGATATTATGATTAGTATCTAATAAAATGACGGTTTGTCAGATAAAAAACCATTGTAAATGTCTAACCAATAGCCAATGAGTCTTAGATCAAGTGGTTTAAGAAAAGGCACCCCATGATTTTCCAAAGTGAAAGTCATGGGCTGAAATATTACTAGATGCAATATGTTCCAAGTGGGCTAGGGTTTTACCACACTGGACATTTGAGTGGTGGGTTCCCCTTGGAATGGTGGGCGAGCGTGGGTGGCCTTTCACCAATAGGTTTACCCGGGTGACCGGGCTTAAAAAATATTCGTTGGTCGCTCAAAAAAAATTTCTAACCAATAATATTGATGGAATGTTAGTTAAACTAATTTTAATAGTTAATATAAACAACTAAGCAGTAACAAGTAATTAATGAAGAGAAAATGTCACATTGGCTCCAAACTATGATAACATGTATGAAAATGATAGACAAAATCACATAAACATAAATGCTGACTGTGGTCCTGTCAAGGACATCGAGATTATTTGAAAAGTTAAAATGAAGAATTACAAGGTAACCACTATATTCATTTCTTGAAAACCCAAGTGATAACTATTATACAATTATTTATAAGTAATAGAATAGTTATATGTCGTGATTTTCATTAATTTAAAAACCATTCAGTAATCTAAACATATTGTGCATTCATTCAAATTATGGCATCCGTACTATGATGACGTAAAGTAACATTGTGTCAACAAGCTTTATACAAACATTAGCAATTGTATGTCAACATAATAACAACTACAACGACCTGTCAAGTTATATGTGATTGGTGAAGGTTTACTATTCATTTATTGTATTCAAAACTTCATTCACCAATTCCTAAGTTCAAATGCTAGTAAATAGACATACATGTTCAGGGATGATTGGTAGAAACATAAAGTTTACCAATAATCACAAGTTTGAGAAAATAAAATCAAGACTCATGAACACACCCAATCGTTGAAAAATAATCATGAAGATATTTTAACAAAAACAAAACTTTACCTTGAATCACCTGTTTATCAATTATTAGCTCATATTTATCTTTTTCGATCCCATCCAAAGACAAAAGACAATTTAGCGCATCATCATCTTAACTATAGCACTAGAACCAAATATATCACAAAATACATGTTAACTTAAGGAAATAAAAAAGAAAATAAACTTAAGGATTACAGGAACTAAATGTTTAAGAGTCAATACTACAAATTCAATAGAAAGTAAAGATAAAGAACGTAAAAATCTAATGACATCTAGAGAGAAAATCACTAAAAATATGCAAACTCCGTCTCTATCCCTCTTTCAAGTAGTGGAAAAAACCTCCTATCTATAAGAATCGGTGAGGAGTGGTTACGCATGGGAGGCACTCACCCAAGACATGTGGTTGCGCATTCATGTGTTGACACTTTCTTCCAATCGTTAGATTTGCAAAGATAATCTATATTACGTATCATGTCAACTCTTAGTAGATATTGCCATTATGCATAAGGAGCATTCATGCAAGGCAGTTGCACGGTTTTACTTGATTAAGTTACAAGTATCTAGAAACCCTAGCACATGTGGTCACACAAGGAACAAACACGCTCACACTTGCCTTAAGCGTGATTGGATTGCCCTAAGTGTGGTCCATTTAATGTAAAACATCAAGAAAACTTTTGATGCTGAAGTCCATTGTGTACTATACTATCGACCACTTTTTCATATGAACTTTGTGAAAAATCTTTCGATGTTGAAATCCTTTGTCTTTTGAAGGTCATCGTAAGATTTGAACCAACTAACAACTAGTGCTTTGGTGTTGTAAAGTTCTTCTATGATATAAGTCATTGCTTAAACAAGATCATTAATGTCAATTTTAACATAAACAACTTTGTCCTTCAAAACCATAAAATAAGCAAAGGTCGAAAAATTATTGTTTGAAAAAAATTATAGAGAAGATTACCACACCAATAATAATTTAATTAACAAAAAGATACAAATAATAAAGCAACTTAATGTCCAAATGACAAAAGTGCTCTAGTGAAAAAAACATTTGTTCTTTTGAACTATCAACCTACGTTAGATGAAATGAAAACCATTTATAATAATGCAAGCCAAATATACCTAAAAACACTCACGTCTTTAAGTATGCCATAAAAAAATAAATAACACCGTAGTAGAAAAAAAACATGACAAGAAGAAAGAGAACTGTTTACAACTTTTGTAAAATTTAATTTAATTACGTATATTCAATAAAATGATATTTAAATATAAATAACCTAATTACAAAAATAATAATAATATTTAAAGAATTGTTTGGTAGCATCTGAATCAGTCTCTAAATGATTCACATGTTGGAATAGTTAAACACTTAATGGTTCAGATTGTTTGTTTTGTGAGCAGATGTTTGATGTTAAACATTATACTAATATTGAATGATTAATAGTTCTAATATTGAATGGTTAAAATGTTATCTGAATTGATCAGATATTTATTGTTGAATATTTAAACGATATACTAACTGTTACTGGTTCAGAACTCTTATTTGTTTAATACTTAATCATTAAGAAATTAATAAACAAACTCTTAAGTTAACAAATAGAAGTATTTAGGCATGACATATGCTCTTACAGCATTCACAACCAATTTCTTATTTTTATTCATATAATTACACTAAAAATACAATTTTCCTCTTATCTTTTCAATTAAATAATATTTTTTATACTTTTATTGTTACTTTTTCTCTTTTATACACTCACAACAACTTTTAAAAATATTAAAAAATTATAAGTGTTAAACAGTAATTCCTTAAATTTAAAGATTTAATAATAATATTTATCTCTTTATCTACTTATAACTATTCATAACCATTATATATAATTTAAATATTACACTCGGGTTAATATACCAAACGGGTTGTGAATTTGATAACCCAATTTATTTTACACCAATATTCTCTTCCCAACAATACTGATTTTGCCTTCTCTCTCACTCTCTCTCTCTCACACACACAGAGAGATATTACATTACAGACAGCATAACAAATACAAATACACCTCCTTTTCGCACTTGTGTTGCATCTTCTATCTTTCTCTCATATACTTTCCTTTCTTCCTCCGCAATCTCACGTCTTTTTCACAAAAATTCCATCTTTACAGCAAATCCCATCAAAATAACTGTTAATTTGCCCTAATTGCCAGCTACAAGATTAGGGTTTTCTCTTTTGCTCCACAACAAACCGAATCGAATCACCGAAACCCTTTTCCACCAATCCAAGATTTCCGATCCCCGATTCCCGATTTGCTGCAAAACTGTAGCCTGGGGCTTCCGTTCTATCTCTTAGGGTTTTCGATTTCATCCGGTGTTATTGGGTTGATGGAGGGTTGGAATTGAAGTGGAATCACTGCGATTGTTGTTTTGGTTCTTTGATTGCTTTTGTTCTTTTGGGTTGTGTGTTTGTTGTTGTGAAAAGAGCAATGGAGAAGTACGAGCTTGTGAAGGATATAGGATCTGGGAACTTTGGAGTTGCTAGATTGATGAGGAATAAGGTTACTAAAGAGCTTGTTGCTATGAAGTATATTGAACGAGGGCATAAGGTATTTTTGTCGTAGTTTTACTTGATTTTAGTGTTATTTTATTCAGATTGATGTTGTTGGAAGACAGAGTTGTTAATAAGATGCGTACAGTACACATATTCAATCAAATATGTAGCTGTCTTATCTAGTGTTAGTAATCTATATGTGTCTTGTACTCTTGTTTGTCTAAAAATGTGAGCTGTAGGATAAATTATGATTTGGGTGTGTTCTTTTTTGGTTGTAGATTGATGAGAATGTTGCTAGAGAAATCATTAATCACAGATCACTTCGACATCCAAACATAATTCGGTTTAGAGAGGTAAATGGTCAATCAGGATTGTTATGGTTTTTGTGACACTGTGGATTGTATATATGCTGAAAATTTTGGTGATTTATAGGTGGTGCTGACTCCCACCCACCTTGCTATTGTCATGGAGTATGCTGCGGGTGGGGAGCTTTTTGAGAGGATTTGTAATGCTGGAAGATTCAGTGAAGATGAGGTCATAGAGATATTGCAAACAGAAACTGATTTATTCGATTGAGATTACCGTCGTTGGCTTGAATTCATCTGTTAATTGATATGATCTGTTGATATTTCAGGCTAGATACTTCTTCCAACAGCTTATATCTGGAGTTCACTACTGTCACTTCATGGTAACAGGAACTTTCAAAGAAACACACATATCATGAACTTTTATGGTTTTATGCATATACATTGGTGTTATGTTAGATGTGATTGATTTCATCAAGTTATGTGTTATTAATGTTGTGCAGCAAATATGCCATAGAGATTTGAAGCTTGAGAACACTCTTTTAGATGGGAGCCCTGCACCACGGCTGAAAATCTGTGATTTTGGCTACTCAAAGGTATTCATCTTGTAAGTTATTGTCAATTTTGTTTTGCAAGTGATATAGATTAATTGTTCTGGTTAATTATATAGTCATCTCTGCTGCACTCAAGGCCCAAATCCACAGTTGGCACTCCTGCGTACATTGCTCCTGAAGTTCTTTCTCGTAGAGAATATGACGGCAAGGTAAAAATTTTAACTCTTTACGCTCTGATTTCTTTTGGGTATGTTACAACAATGTCATTGATGATTTGGATGACTGTTGATGAAAATTGTGAAATGATTGTTGATTGCATGCATCTTTGTTCTAAAGTTACGAGTTTAAAGTTCCATATGCTTTTGGTGTTTGTGAATTTTGCTTTGTGATCTTTAGACAGCAGATGTTTGGTCTTGTGGAGTGACACTTTACGTGATGCTGGTGGGGGCGTACCCTTTTGAAGATCAAGAAGATCCCAAGAACTTTAGGAAGACAATTCAAGTAGTGGCTTTACTTTACTTGCTTTATGATAACATTTCTTTTGACTTCCTGATGCTGACTTTTGACCTTTGACTCGCAGCGTATAATGGCTGTTCAGTACAAAATCCCAGACTATGTTCACATATCTCAAGACTGTAGGCATCTTCTTTCTCGGATATTTGTTGCCAATGCATCAAGGGTACGTTTACTAAATACTTTTACATCAAGATAAGAGCGAAAGTGTCGACTTTACAAACGCTTATTTTTTGATCATATACAAATCATATGTCAACATTCATATATCTTTTTGCTATAGAGAATCACCCTGAAGGAAATCAAGAGCCATCCATGGTTCCTGAAGAACTTGCCTCGTGAACTAACAGAAGCAGCACAGGCTGCATACTACAGGAAGGACAATCCAAC
The DNA here is from genome assembly GCA_018326385.1 of Flaveria bidentis. Lineage (NCBI taxonomy): Eukaryota > Viridiplantae > Streptophyta > Magnoliopsida > Asterales > Asteraceae > Flaveria > Flaveria bidentis. The sequence goes on along the minus strand of BJCM01037563.1, from coordinate 7,295 downwards.
ATTTTCCCCACAAAGTGTAGAGGAAATCATGAAGATTGTCGAGGAGGCAAGGGTCCCACCGCCAGTATCGCGATCCTATAGCGGGTATGGGTGGGGGGATGAAGACGAGGATGATGAAGATGACGGTGATGGTGATGATAAAGATAAAGAAGATGAGGGAGAAGGAGGAGATGAAGAAGAAGAGGAGGAAGAAGAAGAAGATGAGTATGAGAAGAGAGTTAAAGAAGCTCATGAAAGTGGAGAAATTGGTCCCATCTGAAACCACCCCTCTTTCATTAGTTGGAAAATTTGTGTAAAAATGGAGGTTAAATCTGTAAATTTGTGTGGTATTTGTGTTTAATAGGTGTGCTGGTGTGTGAGGACATTACAATTATCCTTCCATTTCTAGTTGCTGAATTGGGTTCTTTTTGGTAAAAATGATAATTTTATATTATGGTGGTTTTGTTATGTTTTACAGTTTGGTTTGTAGTTTAATTAGTTTATATTTGTTAATTATGTGTCATATATAATCAATGTTGTAGTTCTGTTAGCAATTAGGGTGTATTGAAGTCAACACCTTTTATCAATTTATTCAAGCTCAACTTGAGTTGTTTGAGTTGATTTCATTGAGTTGGTATACAACAGGGCATCTTATTATTCGTTACATAGGTTAGAAGATATGATTTGATTGTGTATAATTAATGATTTAATTATTTGCATAATCTGATTACAGATTATTTGATAAATTGTTATATATTATTTGATTATTTGTAACACATGAAAAAATTATTTAATTATTCTTTATATATTATCTGATTATTCATTATATATCTTAAATATGATGTAAAATTAAGTTTACATTTCTTTTATTTATTTTTATAAGTTGATTAAAAATTCTAATTATTTATATGTTGTTGAAGATTAGGTTAGATTGAATTAATTTTAAACAAGTATTAAGAACCTATGTTATGGGGAACATAAAAACTGTAAAAAAAACTAATGTTGAATTTTTACTGCAAATTGCACGTTGAAGTAAGGGCATTCACAATCTGTTTTCTATTTTTATGTGAGTGTGTACCATATATTATGGGAATGGTTGTAAGTGGTTGTGAGTGAATGAGATATGTGAAATTTATGTTATGAAAACACGATACAACACTCATAAATTTTTTAATACTTTTTTAAAGTGGTTGCAAGTGGGTGAGAAAAAATATAATGATAAATGTATGAAAAAAATATTATTTAATTAAAAATGAGAGAGAGAAAATAATAATTTTTAATGTAATTATAAGGATTGAGATAAGGAATGGACGGTGAATGCTCTAACACGAAAGAAATTGGACGTCGTTCATAACATTAAAAAATCTATATTATAAAAAAGGTAACCGTCACATACCTGTGGTTCCAGCGAGGCCGCAATTTAAACAGTTAAAAACATTGGCGTTGATAAAAAAAATAAACATGCTCAAATTTAGATTTATATGACATTACAACTTCTTTACGCTTAAATGTGGATAAAAAATAACCAAATTGCAACGACATATTCAAAATTTTATGAAACATTAGATTTTAAAACACATGAGAAAAAACCTTAAAACACATGAGAAAAAACCAAAAGAAGGAAAATTTGTAAGTGTGTAAAAAACAAACCAATAAAAATATAGTATAAAAATATAGAAATAGCTAAGCTTGAGAGAATGAAAATAAAATTGTTCAAGAGCTTCAATTCACATAAATAAACAAACATCTTCCATCAAGAATTGCATCATGAACATTATTAGTCTGCAATATGAAAACTGTTATTATAGTAATATTAGTTAGGTATTCAGTTTATACGCAAATAAAGACGAAATAAAGGAATAATAACAATATCATTTCTCTTAGGAGTGATTTTTAAATTAATAGAAACATATATATTTATATTATAAGTGAAGTGGATAGCATATTACATGTGAGAGGAGATGGACGTTGGTTATTATTGTCGTACAAGTGAGTGATTGATGCAATTCAATCAGTTAGATTATTTGATGGGATGATTTGGTGCTACGTTACATCATAATCATCACTTTCAATTCGCCACGCTTCTTAAGCTTCATGTCGGCATGCTTCTTAATATTCATATAAAAATGCTTTTTGTCATTAGTATATATTTTAGGATTCTAATAAATAGAAACTCACCCAGATAAATAGATACATTTTGCGTATATGATTAAATACACTGAAAACAAAGAAAATTCAAAGGGGCTGTCAAAGAGTTATACGTCCTATATAATCCTATACGACCTCCCTATACGATACATATAAGACTATAGAAAGGTATTCATTTTTTATGCTTTTGCGCAAATGCAACGAAAATCTAAAAATGTGTATTCTTTTAAATCCAAAAAGCATCAAAAAGTTTTACTCGGGATATATATACAAAAGTTTTCTCTGGATTTCACATTAACCATGTTATCACCTTGTTATATGGTCTTATGTAGATATAATTATATTTATCTTATAATTTCACTTCTTTAGTTATTTTTTGTCATTCTTTAAGACCTGAAGTTAATATTGTACGCTTATCATTCTTAAGATATGTTCTTTTATCTGTATGCTAATGATTATAACAAAATAAACATAAATTTAATTTAATACGTTCATAGTGATATAACACACTCAACAAATAACTATCTTCATCGGTTTCTTTAAATTCAAACCAAAAGTTAAAAAGCTTTGAGGTTATCTATCTCTTATAAAAAGAATGTAAACCATTTGTAAGTCTAAATTACAATTTTTGGAATGTTTATAACCAAGTTGTAAAGTTCTTATTAAAAGAAAAGTATTAATCTCATTAAATAATCAAAAAGTACTAAAGTGATGTTATGAGTTATTTACCTTTTGTAAATATGTTTACAAATAAATTATTACATATGATGGTAGAAATTACATAATTTATATATGATTGCAACACCTTCATCAAAAAAGAAAGTTAAGTTTCGAAATATTTTTGGATGCTTTACGCTGCATTATAAACATGATTACCTAATACCTAATAAGTTGATAAAAGAATTAAATAGTAATGGAACATTCGAGAAAAAATTGTGATAACACACACTAAAAAAATAATGATTTAGCAAGTGTGATTGTCTTTTTAATAAAAAAAAATTCAATATGTATAAAAATCCTGTCGGCCCCCAATTTTATTTGGCTACAACTCTTCCTCCACGATCGTGAGTTAACTCACTATGAGGGTGGGAAGGGAGAGGGAGCGTTGGCGTATTGTAATATTCTCTTAGTATTATAGTTCATAAGTATAAGATCACGAGTCCAGTTAAATTTTAAATTCATTATAATTCATATGTACCGCAAACTAACTATTCAATAACATTAATTTATATACTATTTTATCATTTTATATTTTATCAGAGTTTTAGGGTTTTAAATCTCTCTTTTTCTTTTCCTCGCATATACAAACCCTAGTCGTTACACCAATTTCAAACCCTAGGCAAGGCATGGTGTTGCGACCACCGTTTTGTTCCATATTTATGTTATGTTTTGAATCTTTTCTATTTTCTAGTTTTCATGAAATAAAACTTTGTTATCAGTTGAAGACTTAAGCATTACTCCAAATCTTTTTTCAAGACATCCTCAAGTCTCACCATCGCCACCTTTAGAACCACCATAGCTCAATTTCCCTTCGCTTACCATTTTTATTTTTTTTTAATCCGTTTTTAGTTGTACCAAGGACCACAATCCATGGTTATCGATCATCGATCTAAAACTACTGTTTAATAAATTCTTTTTCTTACATTTATAGATCTCATTTGTTGATGTACGGATCAAATAGACTACAGTTTGATCACGATACGAACCTTGTTTTCTTTTTCTCTTTAGATCTACGGATTCATCTCTTAATATATATATTTAAGTGACTACCACATGCTTTGGTGACGAGGACTACGATACATTGTTACACAATTTTTTAAATGAATATGGATGATACAATTAACTCATATTGTTGGGAAGCTGATGACTCAACATGGGTGCTATGATTAACTTCTTATAATGATGGAGTCCATTACAACCAACTTAGTGTATCATCATACTCTCTCTCCCGATCATTATGTTTAGAAGTGTATATGAATTCGGTTTTATGGAAGTCACATTTCATTATAGTGTACATATGAGTCTCTTTTGGCTATAGCATCAATATCCTTTTTGGTTGACACCATGGCACAAAAATACTCATTTTTCATCACATGAATCGAGTTTGGATCAATATATTTTGGCTATGTGGATGTAAAAGGAGCGCCCAAATATTTGTGGTTGTATTGTAAAGGAAGGTGAGAGTTTAGTAGTTTCAGATAGAGTTTGAAGAAGAGATATGAGATCAAGGGCTTTTGTTGGTAATCAATTGATAAGATTTGTGGTAGTAGTGAGAGCTTCACACTAGAAGGATTTGGGGTTCAGTTACTAGGACATGGGTTATTTCTAGAAGGATTAGTGAATTATCTTTTTTTTGACAAAATTCTTTTATTGAGGTGTTTGTGAACTCCCCTCCATTATTAGACTGAAGAGTTTGGATGTTAGATTTGACTTATGTTTTGTATCATGGCATAAATCATAGTAAATTTATAAAAAAAATATAGATTTGTGTTTTAGGAAATAGATCCTTGTCAATGGGTGCAATCGAGAACAAAGAGTATGGAAAAACAAAAGTTTTATCCCCAATTGTTTCCATCAAACCAAACCCTATATGTATGAATGGATAAGTAAAAAAGGTAAATCAACTTTTGCGTTATTCAATTTAAACGTATGTCTACAGGCAAAACATACATTTCACAATTTAATTTTTTAATGAAAGAAAATGTGACACCCCGTATTTTCAGGTTAACACCGTTAATTCATTCTTTGTTACTTCAACATCCTTTGTGATTTAATTAATTAAGTAATCTTGTTATGTGATTAAATTAATTAAAGTAAATTTAAAGTTAAAAAAACATTTCATCAAAGTTGGGGGGATTTAAGTGTAACTTCTCCAAATTCAAAACCATCTTTTCGGCCCATGATAAACACCACTTTAAATCTTATAACCATCGTTCGATCTCTAACGGTTGTCGCGGTTTAATGTTCGGTCCATGCGCGACTTGATTTAAGTGTGTGTATGGTGATGTTTGGTTTTGATTGTTCTGGATGTCTCTGCGTTTGTATATATATATATACATGTGTGATGTTATGTGTGTAGTTGATCCGTAGGTGTAGGTGTTGTGTGTGTGTTTCTGCGACTTTTATGTATGTTCTTCGATGCATAAATATATATGTGTGGGTTTACCTTTTTTATATATATATATACATATATATATTTATTTATTGTGTGCATGTATGCCATTGTTGCAGTATATATGTAAACATATGGGTGTTCTTTGTGCTTAGGTTTGTGTGTGCTCCTGCATGTTTGTACATGTGTGATTGTATGATTGCATGTATGTACGTGTAGTGTGTGTGCACGGATGTTGTTTATATATAAATATATCAATAGTTGAAGATGGTGTTGGTGGGGTATGGATGTTTTTGTTTCAGCCGAGGCATGTGTGCAGAATTATTTTGGTGTTGCTTTGGCATGCACTTGCATATATTATACATAACATATGTATATATATATATATGAAAACCATTTTGTGTGTACGTAGCTTACATATATTATATGGGTATGTAAAGTATCATGTGAGTGTATATTTATTAGTTGTATGTCAATAGAAGATGATCTAAACATTGGGTATTATATTAAGTGGTCGTCTAACTAATTTATCAAAAGAAAACATATGTGAATTGTCAAGAGTTTGTGAGAATGTTTGAGTTTTGTACACGTGTAAATTGTGTATGGTCATGTATGCTTGTAAGCGGGAATATTAAAATGGCACCGTAACCGAACCGTGATCGTGAACCATATCATTCTATTCGGAATAATTAATTCTATTACTAATATTTAGTCTTAATAAATATTAAATGAAACTCAGGTTAATTGGAACCCGATCCTTTGTGCTTACACTTATTTGTAGCAACGCATTCGAGGTGAGTCTTCACGACCCCTATTTTATATTACTTTCTTTTTGGGGGAGAAAATATGCAAACTTTATTTATAAATGGTTTCTGGTATTATTGTTTATCGCCTATTACGTTAGTGCAAACATATTTAAAAGTCCTTACATTCTCGAACCGTTAGTAATGTGTAGTGAGGTAATTCTGAGTAGTACTACTAGGTTTGACAAACCCCGCCCGGGCTAGTCGCGCTAGCTTGATTGGAGGTCAAACGGGTGCGTTATTGACCTAACATTTGTCACTGTCTGGGTTAGACGTGACAGGAAGGCAACAAACATACAAACAATCAGCTTTGGTTTGAAACGCTAAGTAACTCGTTATAGGCTAGCTACCTATCGATATGTTTTAATTACTTTACCATTCGAACAGTTACAAACATTCTTATCTGTTATTAAACCTGTGAACTCACCAACTTTATGTTGACACACTTTAGCATGTTTTCTCAGGTCACAGGAACGCTTAAGCTCATGTTGCACAATTAATGAACGCACTCAGGACATGCATCATCAAACTCATTTATTTTGCTTTGAACATTTTATTTTGGCATGGTACTTTGAGAACTTTTAGTATTGGTTTACATTTGTCTTTACGCTTCCGCACTGATGTTTATTTCGTTTATGTTCACTCTGATTTAAAGTTCAAACGTTTATTTAAGTTCATATAGTGTCATTTGATATGACTGTCTGAGATCCTGGTTTGTCACACGCCTCGCGGTAAAACCCCACACGTGAAATTTGAGGGTGTGACAGATTGGTATCAGAACCATTGGTTATAGAGAACTAGGATTGCATTTGCATCTAGACTATAGCCTTATACACAACACTAGCATTGCACAGACACTCTTACTTGTTTACGACTTTTGTACGTACATTTCATCGCATACTCGCGTTATGTTACAAGATGTCCACATCATCATCATCAGAACCATCCATGTCACCTATATCACCCTCGACTAGTAGAGAGACCGAAGATTCCGCTCGTCTGCCTTCGGCATCTATACTTGTTTCTTCGCCCTCGAAGTCTAAGAGACGCCGACTTGAGCCTACCGTTGCCACTACGGGGCACGGGGAGCCCTTAAATGCCCATGACTCACCTAACACCCATGATTGGGACTGGTTACCAGGATTGATTGCCCGATGGATTAGGGAGGAGAATGTAGCCTACCCTCCAACCCCCTTCACACCTGTTTCTACTCCTATCCTACCATATATTCCTCACCCGCCCGAATAGTCATT
>BJCM01037557.1:0-18918 GCA_018326385.1 Flaveria bidentis | reverse complement strand
TTCTTGTCAAAATACCCGTAGACCGCTCAAAAATCTCCTGAGGAATGTTGATTACCATATAAGTGTGGGTTCCACAAATGCTTGTTGAAATAATTAAACCTTAAATCATCACTAATGTGTGTCAAAAATCTGTGTATGGATTTAAATGGACAAATATACTGACAATCATCATGAGATGCAATTCTTGAAAGTCCAAATCATTGTGTGTATCTTACAGCACTAGTATAATTTCCTAAACTTGCTAATGACTCTCGATGAAAACAAGAATCTAGCACCAAAAGACTTTGGTAAAATGTCCCAAATGATTTGATAAACCTGTATGATTCCATAATGAATTGTTCCAGTAATGATCAAAGTAACTTGACGCTATACTGTCTAGGAAGAAAAATCTGGTAGAGATTTGTTTTATTTCTAGTTGTTTATTTTAGTTAATTTTAGTTATTTTAGTAGTTAAATGTCGGACTACGCATCGGAAGTCAATATGGGAGTCACTCACTAAAAGGGTCACGACTGAGGTGACCAATGGGATTTTCAAATGATAAAAGAGTCACGTCTGAGGTGACAAATTGTTTTGTTGATTAAAAGGATCACATCTGAGGTGATCAACAGTTTTTCTAAGTTAAAATGGTCATGTCTGAGATGATCACTGGTCAAAATGTCGTATCAATAAGAAAAAGGGATAAGTATATGAATGGTAATAAGGTCAAACTCATAAGTATGAGCCATTCACACGACTGGACCATGAGTATGGACCAGTCGTATGATTGGACCATACTTATGAACCAGTCACACGAATGGGGCATGAGTATGAACCATTCACACGACTAGCTTACAAGAATGAGCCAATCGCATGAATGGAGGTGATCGAATGAGTAAGTCGCCCGACTGAAACCTAGTCGAACGACTGAATGTGACTGACTGAGCCAATCGCACGACTAAGCTCCAATCGCACGATTGAAAAATGCGAATGGATCCAGTTGCCCAATTGACAGCAGAATTAGTATAAATAGGTCTAAATTCGGTCACATATGTTCATCACCCCTTAATCGCCCTAAAATCGTCCGATAGCCGTAAGACTCTGCCAAAATTTGATAGAATCGATTTCCCTTCACCATTGTGATACTAACAATCTGTTACATCTTCTGCAGGTAATAAATGATCCATCTTGCACAAAATGCATCGTGAAATCTAACCCTAACAGACCTAAACTGTTTTAAAACAAGAAATAAGTTATAATCAACTAACAGAACATATAAACGGGCAAATTGGTTAAATTGAAAGATTTAATGCGACAATTAGGGTTCCTGGGAGTCTAAAGAACCTAATCACAACGTTTAGTTTCCAGTTTTGGCCTAGACTCAAGTTAGAGAAGGAGATGAAAAGATAAGCCCCTTAAGATTAGAGAAGGAGATGATGATGATGATGATGATGATGATAGTGATGATGATGAGGCCAGTGATGATGAAGAGACAAGGGAAAGGCAGAATAAGATGATGATGATGACGAAGGAGATGCAGCTGCATCTGCCTCAGCTCAGGGTCAAGAGAGACGTACCAAGAGAAATCAAGACCAAGGAGCTTCATCTTCTGCCCCACCTACAGACGCGCCTTCTATTCAGGGCAAAAATCAATCATCTCAGCAAGACGAATATGATGTTGCTCCCCTACAACATATCAAGTCTCAATTAACAATGATTCTTGATCTGCAAGGGATAGTCAGAAGGTTTGTAAGCTATACTCCTAAAGAAGGAGAAATCATTCATGACCTTACTGATGAGCAGCTTGCTGAGATGTTCCGACTCAATCCGGACGAGATTGTCAAGGACGCTCCTACTTTTGATGTTACATGTGACGATGAGCTCAATGACATAGATGAAATCAAGATCGAGGATGTCACTGCTAATCATTATCCAGAGTATGCTGACAGAGAGGGAAATGTAATCCCCAATCTGGGTGATACACTCGTCAGTGATACATTTGAATAGCTGGATCAGATGGAGAAAGATTCCGAGAAGAACGAAGGTCAAGCCCAAGCCTTAGACACTGATGTCAACATCAAAAACGCTGAATGGGTGGCCTGTTTTGCTGAGATCCGAGCCATGTGCACTGCACAAAAGCCTAACGTCTACACCAAGCTGTATAAAGTCAAGAAACACTTAAAGGTGTCAGGCAAGATTATCGCATGGGCTTATTTTCAGGATCCGAATGTATATGCAGTGAAAAGAGAAAAGGGCATTGAGTACTTTCGATTTCCACACGATTTAAAGACTCTACCCGATTTTGAACTCAACCAGCTGGCATGCCTGAAGTTGCTATATGCTAATCCAAAGAAAATGTCAGGCTGGTTTGAGGCTGATTTGAGAAAAGAGTACCACACCAGGTGGGTTAACTTCAGACCTCAACAACCGACTAGGTACATCAGACGGTCTGAAGTTGATTCCATTACTTGAAAGCCAAAGATAATGTTGAAGTGGAGTCCTTCATGCACAATGTCAAGAATCCCTCTAAGGGAAATGCCACAGGACTTCACTCCACACTTCAAGTGGTGGTACTAAGATTGGAGAACAGGTGAAGCTATAATAGTCTTGCAAAAGGAGAGCCAAATGGATACTATTCGGGTATTTGACCCAATGTGGCTGACCAACTTGTCTGCTGATGATGTTTATACTTTATACAAGTGGCCATTATTCTATGATTCGCAATACATTGTACAAGCCCTCTAGTTTCAAAATGTTATACGACTCTGTTTTGCGTTTGAGATAAATGCCGGAGTTACAAGAGAGGAAAAGTACAAGAAGTTTGAAGAACTGATGAAGAATGTTAGACAATGATATAAACTAGGTCCAAGGGGAGTTTGTTGATACATGTGAACCTAGATTAGGAGCTTAATGTAATATGTCTATCATGTCTTACATATATGTAATTGAATGGGTATGAATGAAATACAATGTGTGGTTGATGCATATAATGTTTAATATTTCATTGTTTATTGTGTGATAACGCATATTGAACTAACTATATAGGTTTATGGTTGTTTACATAATTCTTAGTCTATAATGGTTGAGAAATATGTTTAAACTTAATCATGTGAAGTTCTCATGCGAAAGGACCATGCTAATGGACCATACGCATGAATTCTTCATGCTAATGGACCAGTCGCACGACTGGACCTGGAGACTGGACCATTCGCACGATTGAGACATAAGATTGGCTCAATCTCACGACTGAACCCTCAGTTGTGCGGATGGATCAACCGCATGATTCAGTCGCACAACTGAACCATGCTAATGGTTCAGTCGTACGAATGGAAGACCCTAACCTATAAATACCACCTAATTCGTGGAAAAACAAAAAAAAATCGAATACCTACGCACATAATTGTACCTTAGCCGTCCAGAGACTCAAGAAAACCCGTTCCAAGTTCATAGATCACAGTTGGTCGTTCTCTAATCATTCTTAACGTTACACTAATCGTTAGATTGATCTGAACTGTGTTCTCCCTGATTGGATCGTCAATCAAATAGGATTCCGCACTATTTGAGTTGGTATACGTGCAGAATCAGTTAGTACTCCGTACGTACACAGTCCCTAACAACTATAGATAGGTTAATTGTAATTAGGATTAGGCTAATGGTTGTATGACCAAGAGATTGGGGAATTACTTATAAACATCATTTTGCAATCTAAGTAAAGATCAAAGGGGTTTTAGTGTGTTTATCATATTTTGATACATAATCTTCATGATTTGATTCAACTGTGATTAACCTGGGCTAACCAATATCCAGTTGTTACACTACACGTAAGGTGAAAAAGTTTGTTATTATTAGAAACCCAAGCCTTATTGGTCTTGGGCTATTCCAATGATGATGACATTATTGAACCAAAGTGTATGGATGAGGGTTCAATATATGTCTATGAAGAAGAGTTTGGGATGCAGCATCTTGTTTGACCTTCCATTCCATCCCTTGGCTGATCAGTGTAGATGAGCTAATTAAAGCTTGGGCATCATGGCATTCTTCCGAGGCTTCTTTCTTCTCAGAAGAAGCTTGCCTTACCTTTTCTTCCGAAGCAGTCTTCTTTTCGAAAGGTTTCAAAGGAACTCTTTTGTTCTTTTGAATAATCTTTGCCTTATCTTCCAAAGATATTTTCCTTTCAAAAGAATGAGTTTCTTCCGAAGGAAACTTTTCTTTGGAAATAAGCTTTCCTTTCCTCACTCGGACTATGTGATAAGGTCCAAATATGAATCCTTCCTTGACTTCTCCTTTCTTAACATTATTTACATGATGTGTGCTTGTAGGATTGTAGTAACAATCTTTAGCCATGTGGTTTTACAGACCACACATTTTGCATGCAATGTTAACTTTTGTGTGAAGTGAAGATTGTTGTTTCTTGGAGTTTTTGTCTTCATCAGCAGTCTTCCCTTTCAACTTATGATCCTTTAGCAGGATAGGAGTGCTGGTAGAAAACTCCTTTCCTAGATTAGAGTTTCCGAACTCCTAAAACCCATCTAAAATGAACACACCATTTTGCTTTAGGTCTATCTTTATCTTGAACTCAACCACTTTCGTGGCAGTTTTAATGGTGCTTAGCCCTATTTCTTCTAGCTTTGGTGGTTAGGGGATGATCATCATTGGTGGAAATGGGTTGTATTACATGATCCTTCCTTGTGATAGTCTCCATAGTTGCATCACACTTCAACTCATGGGTTGGTGAGTCAACACTTAGAACCTTTTGCTCTTTAGTCCCATATCTTGGCTTATCTTATAGACTCATAGGAGTATGTTGGAGCAATTTCATTGGTTCCCAATCCTCCTTTGTTTTGATAACAAGTTTTGTAGTGGGAGGATAATTCAAGAATGGCTTCGAAGTTTTGCTCTAAAATAGCATGCTTCCTAGCTTGAGCCTCAGTTGTGACTAGCTGGGCTTGAGCCTCAATCAGTTTGGAGATTAAATATTGGATTTGAGTTCTATAGTTGGTATGTTCATGTTTCAAAAGGACATTGGTTTATCTAACTCTTTAATTTTCATTTTATATTTAGATTCATCCCTTTTAAAGTAACTTTTAAGGATATTCAAAGACTAGATATCAGATTTAGTTTCCATATTGTAGTCCTGATACATTTTAAATTTAGCAATACAAGCTGAAGTACAAAGGAGTTTAAAGGACCATTGAAGGGATGGTCACTTACACTTAGTCTCACAATGAGGAGAGTGTTTATAACACTTAATAGATCAAATAAGAAACCAGGACTTTTGGTTACGATAATATGAACACAAGTAAACAAGAGACACAAAGTTAAGAACAACAACAAGTATTTGGTTAAGTATATTGCTTTTCAAGTTCTATTACAAGTGTTACAAGCATAAGAAATAAGTTACAAGGACTTGAGATAGTTTATACTACATCCAACAGCCAATCATACTTAGAAGACCAGCTGGAAACATCAATCTAGACAACATAAGATCAATGTAGAGTCAAAACAAAGCTTGCTTTTGGCTAATGACTGTGATATGTCATAGCTCACATCCTAATATATTATAAAAAGGATAAAAGTACATTAAATAGAAAGTTACAGACACAAGACCTTAATGTATAATTACCAAATTCATAGACCTTTTCACCAACTTGTTTATGTTGGTGGGTTATCAGAGTTGCAGCGGAAAGTGGTCCAGTTTTATGGAAACGTATATCAAATAAAGCATTTATTAAAAGTCTTTGGAAGAAATTTATCTTCATTGTATCTGGTTTTAAATACTTTGTCTTTTGTTTGGACTATTAGTGGTACGGAGTACTAACTGATTTACATGTGTACCAACTCAAATAGTGCGGAATCCTATTTGATTTGCGATCCAATCAGTGAGAACGCGAGTAAAATCAATCCAAGATCGAAACTAAATATTAAGAATGATAGTAGGATGATTTACAGCGATCTATGAACTTGTAACAGGTGTTCTTAGGTCTCTGTACGGCTAGGATATGATTAGGAGTCGAAATATTAAAAGTGTTACGTTTTTCCACGAATTAAGTGGTATTTATAGGTTAGGGTTAGTCAATCATACGACTGGACCATTAGTATGGTTCAGTCATGCGGCTAAAGCATGCGACTGAGTCAATCACACGACTGAAGGTTCAGTCGTGCGACTGAGTAATCCGTATGTCTCAGTCGTGCGATTGATCCAGTCTCATGGTTCAGTCGTGTGACTGGTCCATTAGCATGAAGTATTCATGCGTATGGTCCATTAGCATGGTCCGTTCGCATGAAAACTTCATATGACTAGGTTTGAACATGTTTCTCAATCATAACTTGACAAAGATCTAGTCAAACAACCACGAACCTATATAGTTAGTTCAATATGCGTTAATAAATAATAAAACATTAAAACATACACTGAAACATTAAACATTAAGATCAACAACCACATATTATGTTTCATTCAACTCATTCGTTTCATTACATTTAGGACATGACAAAAATATTACATTAGATCGTAAACTAGGTACATATGAATCAACAAACTCCCCCTTGGACCTAGTTTCCTTCATTGTATGGCATCCTTCATTAGCTCGTCAAACTTCTTATGCCTCTCCTAAACTGTGACTCCAGCATGTATCTCGAATGCAAAACAGAGTCGTATCACATTTTGGAACTGGAGGGCCTGTACAATATCCTGCGGATCATAGAATAATGGCCACCTGTATAAACTATAAACATCACTTGCTGACAGGTTGGTTAGCCACATGGGCTCAAATACCCGGATGGTCTCCATTTTGCGCTCTTTCTGCAATACTATGACTGTTTCTCCTGTTCTCTAGTCATAATACCACCATTTGAAGTGGGGAGTGAAGTCCTGTGGCATTTCCCTTATGGGAATCTTTGACATAGTTGCGCGGAGGACTCCACTTCAACACCACTTTGGGTTTCCCAGTCCTTGGGTCCACCTCTGACCTTCAAATATACCTCGTAAGTTTTTGAGGCTTGAAGTTCACCCATCGAGTGAGGTATTATTTCTTCAACACGGCTTCAAACCAGCCTGACATCTTCCTCGAGTCAGCATACAATAGGTTTAGGTGTGCCAACTGGTTGAGCTCAAAACCAGGTAGAGTCTTCAGATCATGTGGAAATCTAAAGTACTTGATTCCCTTCTCCCTCTTCACGGAAAATACATTAAGATCCTCAAAGTAAGCGCATGCTATAAGCTTGCCAGACACCTTTAGATGCTTTTTTACTTTGTAGAGCTTGGCGTAGGCACTCGGTTTTGGCACTATGCGTTGGGCATGGATCTCTGCAAAGCAAGCCGCCCATTCAGCCTTTTTGATCTTAACATCGGCGTCCGAGGCTTGGGCTTGGCTTTTCTGATTTCTTGGTCTCCCTCTCTATCGTATCCAGTTTAGCACAGATATCACTATTAAGTGTATCTCTAAAATCAAGAACCACATTTCCCTCTCGATCAGTATATTCTGGATAGTGATGTGTTGTGACATCCTCTATCTCTATCTCATCAACATCGTTGAGGTCGTTATCACTAGCAACATCGACGGTAGGAGCATCTTTAACCAGTTCATCCGGATTTAAATAGAACATCTCTGCTAGTTGCTTATCAGTGAGGTCGTGAATGATTTCTCCTTCTTCGGGAGTATAGCTCGCTGACCTCCTGACAATCCCTTGCAGATCAAGTATCATAGTGAATTGAGACTTGATCTGCTGTAGGGGAGCAGTATCATATTCATCCTGCTGAGATGGTTGATCTGCTTGATTTAAAACATGTAATACATTATTCATTAGTAAATAATTAAGACAGTTAAATAATCAAATATATACATAAACATTCATTACATAAGTTTTAATACATGATTTAATTACACAAAAGTTCAAAATACTGAAACATCTAAGCATTACTTTGATCTTGAATCATGTGTTCTTCATCTGGCGGGGCCGAGGACGAAGCATCTTGATCTTGTGCTTTCTTGGATCGTCTTTTACTTGCTTGAGTAGCATCAGATGCAGCAGCATCATCATCCTCCTCATCATCTCTGCTCTCAACCTCTTCCACTTCATCGTCTCCTCCATCATCATTAGTATCATCCTCATCATCATCATCGTCATCATCATCGCCATCCCCTTCTCTAATCTTTAGAGGCTCGTCTTTAGATCCCTTAAGCCTCAACATGAGCTTCTTGTTCTTGGCCTCCAAATCATGTATCCTCTGTACTGAGGATGTCTGCATCTCTCATAGCTCTGTGATCTCATGACTCTAAGCCTCAATCCTCTATACAGATGAGGCATGCATCTCATGCAACACCTCAATCTCTTGGCTCTGAGCCTCAATCCTCTGGGCTTGGGAGATATTGAGCTCCATCAGCTGATTAAGCTGAGTGGCTCTCTGTTCATTCGTTGCCAGCAGCTTCAGTACTAACCGGTTCAGATTAGCCAGCTGCTCCTCTAACCCAATGGATGGGTAAGAGGATCCAAAAGTAGGTAGGACCTGTGATAAGGTCCCTGCTCCGTGAGTGGTGGTTGTGGTAGTGGATGTAAAGAAGATGGGTGGTGGGATATGTGTGGATGGTGAGGGAGCGGCTGTAGTAGTGACAGGGGGAGGTGTGGTAGTCATGATGGGTGGAGTGGTAGTAGTGGTGGTGGGTGGAATGGTGGTAGTGGTGGTGGTAGTAATGAATGTCATCCTCCTCCTCTTAGTCTTCATCCCATAGGGCCGAGCCATCCTTTTTCTCCTCATGCCCTTTGAGGAGGATGCTCCCCCTGGGATGCTTCTTGGTTGATCAGGTGTATAATTGGGATCTACCGCAGTATCCCCAGACTCGCTAGGGTGTCCTCCAACCTCCCGAATACCTCGTTCGGTGGCAACCACCCTGCTCCCCACAGTACGAGTCAAAGGCTCCTTGTCTGTCTCCTCCTCCTCATCAAGATGAAAGTCCTGATGGAAACCAGCTGCCTCTGTCCCACCTTGGGTTGATGCTGGAGATGCTATATCAGCAGTGGGGGCCCTGCATCTCCACCATCACTACTATCATCGTCGTCAGAGTCATCATCCGAGAGCACAAGCTGCTTGACATAAGAGTCACTGTCCTCGTGGCGCCACTTCCTCCTTGCGGGCGCCATGTAATCCTCCTGAGCCAGATGCCTAAATAATCTCCTCACAGGGGGCTTAACCTGCTTTCCCTTGTAGACCTTCATACGACCCAATGTGGTGTCGTCCATCACCTCAAGTACTATTGCGTCCTCCTTCTCCTTAGGCAGCGATGGTAGCTTCTGATTAATGATCATCTGAATGAATCTAGGGTACATAAAAAACCCCTCCTTCCCCTTCCCCTCAATGTTCTCCACCAGATAGGTGAAGATCATCCTAGAGAAGCTGAATGGGTGGTTCAGCACCAACACTGCATAAGCGTTCTGGATCTGATCGGAGAGCTCGTCAAACCCCCCCCCTTCCGAGAGGCTATGCACTTGAGCAACACATGGGCGAGGTACTTGAACTGGGGGCACAAGTTTCTCTTGTTGCGCACACCTGCGTTGATGTCCCTAGAGTACTTACCCCTTATGAAGCATCCTCCAACTGTAAGTGGATGTAATCGGGTGGGACAATCAGCATCATCCCCAAACTCTAGAACAGTCCGGAGATCATCCTCTGTGATCTCAATAGCCTCGCCGAATATCGAGCTCCTGATGCAATAGGGCTCAGAGGACCTGTCCACCACAGCGCTTTCCCAGAAAGCCCGTTGGACTGAGCGGTAAGGAGTACATGGTGTCGAGATAGCTCGGAATATCCTAGATCTCCATAAGAATGTGATGACGCCCGAGAACTCTGCAGCATTCCTGGACATCAAATCTAGGTGAGCACATATATTGTGCTTTGTGCTCATGGTCCAGCGACTAGCCATCTATTACACATATAGATAAACATTAGTGTGGGTAAATGAATAGCCATTTGAATTTCTTAACTTGAATCTTTCTGGTCTGTTGTGCGAATGAACTGTGCGACTGAGGTTTAGTCATGCGACTGAGCTCATACGTACAACTGAGCATGTGACTGAGCTTAGTCGTAGGCTATCCAAAACGGTTGACCCAATCGTGCGACTGAACTCATTCGCATGGTTCAGTCGTGCGATTGTGCCATTCGCCCATCTCAGTCGTGCGATTGAAGTTCATCAAGGTGCCCATTCGCATGACAGACAGTCTGTTCCATTCAAATTCAAATTTTGAGCAGAATTTAATGTTATACATCGAGGTTTGGCTCATTAGACTCGCAAATTTCCCATAGAACACCTAACTACCTTTAATTTAACAATGTACTTAGTTTAATTAGTTTCTTAGACAAACTAAGTCTCGGTTCTTTTTAGGGTTCAATTCAGTCGATTTAGAGCCTGAATCAATGGTCAATTGAGTGGATTTCACTGCACATTGCCTGTAGAATAACTAGAAATCGTCAGTATGCAATAATCAATGGTCTAGAGTGATCAATAGAAAATTTGGCAGACTAATGGTACAGTCGTGCGATTTGGGGGCGATTTGGGAGTGATGACTGACTGCGACCGACTCCCCCTCTATTTATACTAGGGTTTCCTCTAGTGGTGCGACTGAACCTAATCGCAAAACTGGTTCGTGCGATTGAGGCTCAGTCATGCGACTGACTCAATCGGTCACCATCAGTCGTGCGACTGGGTTTCAGTCGTGCGACTGTGTCATTCGGTCACCTTCATCCATGCGATTGGTGAATTTTGTGATCCAATCATGTGATTTTACTCTTGCTTATGGTCCAATCGCACGTCTAGCCCATACGTGTGGGTTAATCATGCGATTGGGCTCATTCGTATAGGCCAATCGTACGACTGGTCCATACTCATGGTCCAGTCGTGCGAATGGATCATACTCATGATTTTGACTTTATGACCATTTGACACTTAACCCCTTTTAACTTTTGATTAAACATTTTGAGCATTCAATTATCTCAGACATAATCATTTTAACTTAGACAACTTATGATCACCTCAGGCGTGATCCTTTTAAAACAATTTGTCACCTCAGACGTGACTCATTTGACATTTGAAAACATGTATGGTCACCTCAGACGTGACCCTTTTTAAGTGATTTAATCCCAAATTGAATTCCACAGCATAGTCCGACATTTACAACTAAATTGACTAGAAGGTTTAAACAAAATAAACGGAACTAAAACTAAAAGACAAAACTAAACATGTTTTTGTGATTTTGTGTGAGGTGGAAATCCTAAGATAGATATCTATCAGATTTAATTCTTGAACAGACAGCTTCAAGTTATTATGACCATAAGTGGAACGATTCATTATGGAATCATACAGGTAAATCAAATCATTCGGGACATGTTATCAAAACCATTTGATGCTTGATTCTTGTTTTCATCGAGAGTCATTAACAAGTCTAGGAAATCATACTAGTACCACAAGATAAACACATTGGTGTTGACTTTCGAGATTTGTAGCCACGATGATTGTCAGTATACTTGTCCTCTTAAATCCATACATAGACTTTTGACACAGATTGGTGATAGTTTAAGTTTTAGTTATTTCAACAAGCATTTGTGGATCCCACGCTTATATGGTAATCAACATTCCTCAGGAGACTTTTGAGCGGTCTAAGGGTAGTATTCAAGAAGAAACTATTCTTAGAGCTTTCAAAGAGAAGCCAAGCCTCAGGTCAGTGCCACCACACAACAGAGAGGCGGCAAAGAACAATGAATTCTAGAATATTTAGGTTAACCTTATCCTCAGGTCAGTTCCACCGCACAGCAGAGAGGCACATAACCTATCTTCTTGTTTGAGCAATTTTATTCTTTTTGCACAGATCGCACCAACAACATAGGTTATTAGCTTGATTGATTTTTGCATTTTTCATCATGTGCTTTTGCTCATATTATGGTCATCCGCACACATTTGTGGCGTTTATTCTGCTCGTCACCCCTTATTGGAACTCTGTTGATTGTGTTAACCAGGGATAAGATGATAACCCACAGCTTGTTGAACAACTTAGTTTGATCTTGAGATCACCAACAAGGTCTACTTATCTAGTGTGTTGAATCTACCGACACATCATCTAATGGTCTAGCAACCTCTAGGTCTACTTTCTTTGTGTTACCTTAGTAGTATCTAGTTTTACTATCATTTTTCCATTTATTTTTTGCTTAGACTTCTCAGACTTATACTTTGAATTTTGCATTTTAAACAATTTCTTCTTTTAAAGTCCCAAAATATTTGTTCCTGTGTACTATCATTTTCATAATCATTTAATCAGTATCACAGATACGATCTCATTTCTTTTAGCTTCCTTGTCCTCCTCCCCTATTTTTTTTATTTTATTACTAACATAACCTATTCTTTCCCTAAAATTCTAAAACCGAAACTGGTTTTGCTTTTAGGATTTTAATAGGCGAACCAATAAAACCACTAAAACTAAAAATAAAAAAAATAAAATAAAATAACATATAAGAAAAATGGACTTGACGCATCAGACTAAACATGTTCATCTTCTGGAATGACATCACTTTTCTTTTTAACGCCATTGACCTCTAACAGATAAAGAAAACGTGGTTTATCAAAGGCTTTTGTGTAGAGGTCAGTGTGTTGAAAATCCGTATATATTTTAACAACATCGATTAGATTCTTTTCAAAACAACTATGTATAAAGTGATATTTAATGCCGATGTGTTTGGTCTTAGGATGTTGGACCGGGTTTTTAGTTACGGCTATTGCAGGAGAATTATCAACAAATATAGAAGTATTAGAGAATTGCAAACCGTAGTCCCGCATTTGCTGTTGAATCCAGATTATTTGTGAACAGCAACTTGCAGCAGCAACATATTCGGCTTCATAGGTTGACAGAGCAACCAAGGTTTGCTTCTTACACTGCCAGGTCACTAGTCATGAGGATACCACAAACCAAGTGTTGGTGTACCCTTCAGATAACAAAATATCCTCTTGACCCCTATAAGATGGTTAATTTTTGGTTTCGCCTGATATCTTGAACAAAGACACGTTGTGTACATGATGTCAGGTCTTGAGGCAGTGAGGTACATGAGGGATCCAATCATTCCGCGGTACATGGTGGCATCGACCAGATCACCATTCTCGTCGGGTGCTACATCATGGTTTATAGCAAGTGGAGTCCCAGCTGCGGAAGCATTCTCCATGTCAAACCGACTGAGAATATCCCCTACATACTTGGTCTGATGTAGAAATATCCCCTTTGGTATCTGATCCACTTATAACCCAAGAAAGAACTTCATCTCTCCCATGGCACTCATTTCAAACTCTGCCTTCATTACTGCTTCAAATTCTTTACATAAGTCTTCGTTCTTGGAGCCGAAGATTATGTCATCCACATAAATCTAAACAAGTCGTAGATCACCATCCTATTCTTTGATGAACAGTTTACAGTCAATTACACCTTTGTGAAATCCGTGTTTCACAAGGTGAGTAGAGAGTTTTTCATACCATGCTCTCGGGGCTTGGTGAAGCCCGTAGAGAGCCTTATCAAGTTTGTAAACTTTGTCTCGATGATATGCATCCTCAAATCCTTCGGGTTGACTGACATACATTGTTTCCCGGATTTCACCATGAAGAAATGCACTCTTTAAATCCAGTTGATAAACTTTAATCTTCATTTAAGAGGCATAGGCTAGGAAGATACGGATTGCTTCCATTCTTGCCACAGGTGCAAAGAATTCATTGTAATCAATCCCCTCGACTTGTCAAAATCCTTTGCCTACAAGTTGAGCCTTGTTTCTGATTATGGCCCTTTGGTCATCTTTCTTGCATTTCACGACCCATTTGATGCCAATGACCATAGCACCTTTAGGTCTATCCACCAGTGTCCATACACCTAACTTCTTGAATTGAAGAAGTTCTTCTTGCATGGCACTTACCCATGCCTCATCATTTAGGGCTTCACTGACATATTTTGGCTCAATTTGAGACACAAAACAATGATATGCATCATCGTGAAGATACCCCTTTTCCTTTATTGAGGCATAATCAGCTGAATAAGCTGATTTCTTGTTTGAACTACGAATCTGACATCCCCAATGACATTGTCCAGAGGATGATAGACATTTAGGTGTGATCCAGGAGTGGTGGGAACAATTACCTCAGAATCAAGATTATGAACGTTTGGTTCCGGATCTGAGGAAGTAGGAGTGTGAGGTTCCAAAGACTCAGAGGCATCAACATCAGATGCTTGCGGAGTTGCAGTAGTAGGAACCTATTCCTCCTGATCATTCTGATCATTCTCCACAGCTTCATCATCAGAGGAGGAGTCACTTCCCTCGAGTCTTGTGTTGGTGTGTTTAAGACATCATACATCATTTTGGTTGCTAACTCATCATCAGAAGTAGAGAGAGGAATGTTGAAGGACTTAAAGAATCTATCATAGTCGAAGAAGAATGCGGGTCCTTTTCCAGCAGGGGGGTGGTGTATCTCTGAACGTCCACGTTACACCACACTTCTACTTGACCCGTTGAGTTGTTGTAAACTCTCTTATTCGATATGTTGTATCCTAGAAAGATTCCCTCTTCAGCCTTCTCGCTGAACTTGCCTTCCTGAGTTTTCTTCAATAGGGTGCAAGTAGCGCCAAACGGTTCGAGATACTCTAGATTTGGTTTACGTCGTTGAAGTAACTTGTAACACCTCTTGCCATGTCATTTTACCACCAGAACTCGATTTAACGTGTAACATGCATTGGCAACTACCTCATTCCAAAATTGGATGGGCAGTTTCGAGTCTGCTAGCATTGTCCGTGCAGTCTCTATTAAGCTATGATTCTTTCTCGCAGCAACGTCGTTCATCTGAGGAGTGTAGGCGGAAGTGAACTGGTGCACAATTCCCTTTTCTTTGGAAAATGCCTCCATCCATTTGTTCTTGAACTCGGTACCGTTGTCTGAGCGTACTTGTCTTACCTTCAGCTTGTAAAGAGATTCAAGTGTAGTTACTAACTCTTTAAATGACTCAAATGTTTCTGATTTGGATTTCAGAAACATCACCCAAGAGAATCTCGAGTAGTCATCCGTAACTACATAGCAGTACAAGTCGCCTGCGATGCTTTTTGTACTGACTGGACCAAACAGATCCATGTGAAGAAGTTCAAGAGGCAGTTCGATGGAATGAACTTTCTTTTCCTTATGAGACTTCTTCGTATGTTTGCCTTTCTTGCACGCAACACAGAAATCCGGAAGTTGGAAGTTTTTGACATTTGCTCCTCGCACTAGATCATTCTGGATCAAGTGGTTCATCTTTTGTGGATTGATGTGTCCCATTCTCCTATGCCAGGAGATGGAATCCTTCTCAGTAGCCTTTGACAAGAAGCACTGAACTTGATGATCCGTTGTGGAGGCCTTTGATAAATCCAAGACATAAAGATCATTATATCTTGAAGCTGACATTAAAATTTGATCCTCCGGGATCACATAGTCCTTTTTCAGGACATAGCACTTCTTGTTGTCAAATACTACTTTAAATCCTTTGTCACAGATTTAGGGGACAGAAGTAAATTATTTTGAAGTTGTTGAACATAGTTACCTTGTCAAACTTCACTTTCTGATTCCCCACTTCCCCTTGAGCTGTGATATACCCTCCTTTGTTTCTAGCAAATGAAACATGACCTCCTTTTATTTGTTTGACGTTTGATAAGAGTGCCCAGTTCCTAGTCATGTGCCTGGATGCTACGTTATCTACAATCCAAGTGTTGGTTTCAACACTATAGCAAACACCCTGCACATTCAATTGAAAACATTAGTTAAGGTTAGGGATCCAAGCCTTAACTGGCTTGGGTGTCCCAGAGGCATCACACATCACAAATTCCACCCATTGTCCATTAGTGGGTGAGGGAAGATCATTCATCTTCTTGTTCTTATTACCAGACATTGAACTAGACTTTTCTTTCCATAAGCCAGCTTTGTGTAAGGCATGTTTGTGGTAAACAGACAACTGGCTAATGGGTTGAACTTTAGGTTCACTAACTCTTTTAGGTGGAGTCATTGAGCTCCTCTTAGAAGAACTAGGTTTAGGATCATGAAGTTCAACTTTCTTCCAAGTGTCTGATAGTTAGGACAGTTAGACGTGATGTGTCCATACTTTCCATAGGTGTAGCATGATCTACTTTCGACATGATGGAGTACCTTTTCTATGGAGAAGTGTGTGACACCCATGTGACTTTATTCAGTTTGGGTTTAGACACTTCTTGTTTTGATGTTTTAACTTGTTTAACAAAATTAATTGTTTGAACATTGTTAACATCTTTACTCTTTTGTTTACCTGAACTTTGACATGATGCACGTGTTTGGTTAACATGTATGGTCTTTTTAGGTTCAGAATTAGACGTGGTTGAACCATATTTTATATTAACCTTTTCAAATTGTTCATCCAGATTAACAATAGGCATTTTACCTTTTGCCTTAGAAGTGGCCTCCTTTTGTTTAGTGCTAGATTCATTTGGTTTACTTGTGGAATCTGGATCACTTACAAGAGGAGTGGACACCACATGATCCTTGAATGGGTTGTTATTAGTTGGTTTGCTTTTAGCATTCAACAAGATCTCATGCGGTGGTGGTACCACTTTGTAACCCAACCCCTCCCTGTTGTTACGTTCTCTCACTAAGTGCTAATCTATGTGCGAAGAACTCGTCCAGCTGTGCAGTTTTTTTGTTTTAATGAATTTACTTCGACTTTCAAAACTGCTTCTTGTTTCTTAGCTTCTTCTAGGGAGTTGAGATAGAACATAATGTCATTAGCTTGGTTAAAGGCCACAACTTCAGTTTCCCTAAGTTGTTTATTTAACAGTTCTATTTTCTCTTTGTAACTGTGCTCATTTAATTTTAAGATACAATTTGCTTCAGTGCATAGTTGCAAGTCCTTTACTAGGCTATTATTGTGATCTAATAACCTAGAAAATTTCAAGTTTATGCTTTCCCTAAATTTATTACAATCAGAACAAGCATGATTGTTGAAAAGTTGGTCCGTTGGAACTTAGCTGAGAAGGTTATGATGAATCAGCCATCAATGCAGTGACTAACTTTTCAGGTTCTGGTGACTCTGAACTTGTTTTACTTGTCCCTTCTTCATGCAAGTGAACAACCACAGTTGCAGTTTCTTCATTATTTGACATCGCGAGTTCCACTGCTATATCACCTTCGCTTGCTGACTCGTCATCTAAATCCTCAACAATAGCGATGTTGGATTCTATCGGAGACACAAACCGAAAGCTCCAATCTTGTCCTTCATCATCCTGTGCAGTCAAGGCCTTAGGATCCTTGCTTGACGAATTAGGACTACTTGTGGATTTATCCTGATGACTAAAAGATGAGAATGGATTCCCATTTCCTGTCTTCTTGGGCATCACACATTCACGTTTGAAGTGCCCCTTCTCTCCACAATTGAACAAGTAACTTTTGTTTTGTCAAAACCAAAGGTTGTGTCCTTAGTGGCAATCCGGTTCTGTCCGGTCTTCTTGACAAACTTCTTAGCTCTCGGGACAGCACTTGCTAAGGCCCACATTATGTCCATTCTCTCCAGCTCTGTCTCGTCTACCTGCTTGTAGTCCTCATCTATAGATGGCAGTTACCAATCTTCCCAGCAACTAGGCCGTCATAGGAGTGAACGATAGCTTCTAGGAGATCCATCTGCTCCTTTGCCACCTCTACAGTCACGTTACCGAGATTCTTGGTCTTCAACCTTGTAGCATTTCCTTCAGGTGATATGTATTGGGTGCAAGACGACCTGACGTGTCAGATCCTGAAGTAGTAACTTAAGATGGAGCAGCTGAACTCGACACGAATGACGTTTGAAGTGGCGCTCCAGACGTTTTGTCTTGTGGAGTTGAGTTGTACAGAGATGGGTTCTGATCATATGAAGACTTTTGAGCCCTGTACTTCATCCTTAACTCTTCCTCTCTCAGCTTTAGAATGAAGTCGTTGATATCAAACTTCGCCAGCAAATCATTCTATCTGAGGTTGGATACAAAAGGGACCCACTTCTCTGGCAACCCATCTGCAAAGTTTGACACTTTGTCTTCCATAGACATCGTAACCCCATGAGTGTGCAGCTCACTCATCAAGTGGTAGAACCGATCAATGACATCATCCAATCTTTCATTACCCATTGACGAGAAGTTGTCAAACTCCTTCTTCAACGCTTTAGCCTTTAAAGCTTTTAATGATGCATTTACTTCATACCGTTTTTCCAATGCATCCCACAGCTTCTTTGCTTGCTTGTTCTCAGAAAATTGATGGAAGATGTCCTTAGGAATTGACTGAGTTAGCAATGCATATACTTTCTTCTCAGCATTGTACTTTACCTTTTGGCCATCAGTCATGCCGCCTAAGGTAAGTTTGACTCCATCTGCACCTACTGGCATGCTATACCCCATCTCTATCGATTCCCACAGATTGGGATCTACACCATTTAGATAGATCTCGAATCTTTGCTTCCATTGTGGATAGTCATCTAACGTTATGAGCTTAGGAGGCTTATTGTGATTCCCCACTTTATTTTCCAGAAGCAATAGATTCTGGATACGTGAATCTCTACCTGCAATGAATGTTGAATACTGATCTTCCATCGCTATTTACTTTAGACTTTAGAACAACCTGGTGTAGTTGTGCGATTGAAGGATTGCGAATGGCTATTCGTGCGATTGAACAATGCGGATGGCTCAGACGTGTGAACGAACCAATGCGGATGACTCAATCATGTGAATGAATAGGTGCAGATGAACAATGTGAATAGGTAGTTCAGTCGTATGAATGGATGAACGACTGAGTCCAATCGTGCATATGAGGGATGCGGATGGATTCAGTCATGCGATTGAGTCAATCGTGCGATTGAGTCAATCGTGCGACTGAAGCTGTTGAATTTTGAGAATTCGAAGGTTTAAGGTATTTT
>BJCM01037492.1:0-30897 GCA_018326385.1 Flaveria bidentis | reverse complement strand
CTCAATTGTGGCATAGAAGGCTTGTCCATTCTAACATGAAGAACATGAACAAATTGGTGAAAAATGACTTAGTCATTGGACTGCCAAAGAAAGAGTTTCATTGCTCAACTTATTGTTCTTCTTGTTACAAAGGAAAACAACATAGAGTGTCTCATAAATCCAAAACTATCAATACTAATACTATGCCACTCAAATTGCTTCACATGGATCTGTTTGGTCCTACCAATGTGATGAGCATTAGAAAGAGACAATATTGTTTGGCGACAGTTGATGATTTCATAAGATTTACATAGGTCTTTTCTTAAAACAAAAGAGTGAAACATCAGAAACATTAATGGACTTTGTAATCAAGATTGAGAATTAACTTGATGCAAAAGTTAAAATTTTTAGGAGTGACAATGGACTGAATTTGTCAATTTTGATTTGGATTCCTTTTGCAGGACTAAAGGTATTGCCAGGCGATTCAGTGCACCAAGAACTCCACAACAAAATGGAGTTGTTGAAAGAAGAAATAGAACTCTTATTGAAGCAGCCAGAATAATGCTAGCTGACTCATAATTGCTTATCACCTTTTGGGCTGAGGCAGTGAACACTGCATGCAATGTTCAAAATAGAACATTAATTATCAAAGAACATAACAAAACCCCTTATGAGCTTTTATTTAAAATAAAACATTACATAGGATATCTTAGAGTTTTTGGGTGTCATGCATCAGTTTTAAACATAAAAGAATCATTGGGAAAATTTTCTGAAAAAGAATATGATGGTTTCTTTGTTGGATATTCTTCAACATCTAAATCTTATAGGATCTATATTCCACAACATAACATTATGGAAGAAACTCCTAATGTATCTTTTGATGAATCTGTATTTACTAAATCAGTTAAAGGGTTATCATGGTTGTTTGATATAGATGCTCTAACAGAGTCATTTAACTATATTATTTGAACAATGCAAGATAGTTCATGTAACTCCTACGGAAGAGCAAAATAATTCCGGAGAAGTTCCTGTAAATCCTACGGAAGAGCAAAATGCTTCCGGAGAAGCCCCTACAGCTCCTACGGAAGACACTCATGATGCTACTGATATTCAACCCACAGAAGATCAATCCACACCAAATGTTGAACAGTTTGACTACTTCCTAAACTCATAATCTGGTATGGATCAGTCTGCCTTAATGGATATGACTAACTTGGAATCATCCATTCCAGTTGAGTCAACTCCATCAACAAGAATCCATAAGACTCATCCAGTCAACAACATCATTAGAGATCTTGCAAAAAGAACTACAAGAAGCCAAAGTGGTACTACCAACATTTGTCTTTTCACTTGTTTTCTTTCACAAGTGGTTCCTCCAAACATCACTTCTGCTCTAAAGGACAATAGCTGGATTGAAGCTATGCAAGAAGAGCTTCAACAATTTAGAAAGCAGAAAGTGTGGTCTCTAGTTGATTTACCTGAAGGCCAACATCCTATTGGAACTAGATGGCTCTACAAAAATAAACTGGATGATAGAGGCATTATTATGAGAAATAAAGCAAGGTTGATTGCTCAAGGAACACACAATAAGAGGGAATAGACTATGATGAAGTTTTTGCACCAGTTGCAAGAATTGAAGCCATAAGATTGTTCCTAGCTTATGCAACATATAAGAAGTTCACTATGTATCAAATGGATGTGAAGTGTGCCTTCCTATATGGGAAAATTGATGAGGAAGTTTATGTGTCACAACCCCTTAGTTTTGAAGATCCTCATTACCCACATCGGGTATACAAACTTGATAAAGCCTTGTATGGTATTCACTAAGCACCAGAAAGTGGTATGAAACAATATCATCTTTCCTGCTCAAACATGGATACAAAAGGGGAACCATTGATCAGACTCTATTCCTCAAACAAGAACATCAAGATCTCTTGGTTTTTTAAATATATGTTGATGACATTATATTTGGATCAACTAATAAGAGATTATGTGTAAGTTTTGAAGAATTGATGAAATCAGAGTTTTAGATGAGCTCAATGGGAGAATTAACTTTCTTTCTTGGTCTTCAAGTTCATCAAAAGACAGATGGAATATTCATCAATCAAGAAAAATACATACATCAAATATTAAAGAAGTACAATCTTGCTGATGTATCCTCATGCAAAACACCAGCATCAACAATTGATAAGATTGTACCTGATCCTTTAGGAAAATCTATTGATCAAAAATTATATAGATCAATCATAGGGTCACTTATGTATCTAACTGCCAGTAGACCTGACATTATGTTTGTTGTGTGTGTTTGTGCTAGGTACCAATCAGATTCAAAGGAGTCTTATCTGAATGTTGTGAAAAGGATTTTCAGATATCTCAAGGGCAAACCAGGACTTGGTCTTTGATATCCAAAGGATGGTGACTTTACACTCTACTTATACTCAGACAGTGACTATGGTAGATGTAACAGTAAAAGAAAATCCACAACTGGTGGATGTCAATTTATCGAACCAAGACTAGTATCATGGCAGTGCAAGAAACAAACCAATGTATCTGTATCCACAGCTGAGGCTGAGTACATAGTTGCTTCAGCTGGTTGCTCTCAAGTCCTTTGGTTGCAAAACCAATTGCTTGACTATGGTTACAACTTCCTTCAAACTTCAAAATACATAGACAATTCTGCTGCTATGTTTATAACTGCTAATCCTGTGCAACATAGTAAAACAAAACATATTGAAATAAGATGTCATTTTCTGAGAGATTGCTAGAAAAGGGTTTGATTAAGTTAGTCAAAGTGGATACAACAAATCAGCTTGTTGGTTTTTTCACTAAAGCCTTTGATTCAGTCAGATTTAATTTTCTAATTGAGTCTCTGGGCATGATTAACTTAGATTAATCAATTAGAAGAAACAAATAAAAGCATCTGTGGTACATGTTCTAATAGTATCTTGCATGACATATGCATTGGAAATGATAGTACACTATATCTTTGCTTATTCCTGAATTCTTAAATATCATTAAAATCTAAGCCAATTTCTTAATAAGTGAGTAGGTTCATCTTGAGTGGAAACTACACTTAGTGCATAAAGTGATTGTTTGTGGGAAACTTCATTTTGAGGATACAAAGTGAGTCTTATTCTGATGTGATCAAATCATTCATCTAAGCACACTATGTACCAACACTTTATAATATCTATCTTTGCAAATCATACTCCATCTATTTTGTGTAAACAAAGAACTGGGTGTATGATCATCATACTGTATTTCAGTTACCAAATGGTGAAAAGATCATGATCCTCATCATCCCTCTGTTTTGTGTAAACAAAGACTTGGGTTAAAGGCACCTCTGTTTTATGTGAGTAAAGATCGGGTGACCTGATGATGATCATATCTAAGCTCTTAAAAGAATCATATGTAATCAATTGTATATTAATCTAGAGCTTTTATATCAATGCATTAACGAGATGTCCAATGCATCTCAAGATAGAACTTATACCTTAAAGTACATAGTTATTAAGTGTGAAAAAGTGATGATTTGACTTGCAAAGGGAGGACAAAATCTTAGTGAATTGAATGTGAAGCCCATAACAGTTATTTCCTAATCAATATGAAAACATGATAAACAGCATGCCTAGTTGATACATTAGCTCTTGAATGGATTTAAGTGGACAATATACTTGCAATCAGATTTATGTTCAGGTATCAATTCAACAAAATAACTCATCAGGAAGAGGCTTAGTATTATAGTATGATCCCATATGTGTATATTCATCATACAGTTAAATATCACTCATGATATTCTTCTTAGAAATTTATGATAAATGCATTCTGTCATCATTAATCACAAAAATAGTAGGAGTAGAATTCATGAAGAAAAGTTAATCAATCAGCAGATTTGTCTATTTTATTATCAATTTGAAGGAATTGAAACCTGAGCACCAACTTAGCTCCTAGATACATGAAGCTTTCTTTTAAATTATTTAAACTTTCTTGTGCTCAATTATCATGAATACAAAATCAACAAGGTCCAAAAGCAATAAATGGTTCTAAGCAGTGGACTTGGATCATACAACAAAATAAGTTTTTTTCACAAGTGCTCTATAAGCATCAGCAGATGCTACAGTGTCGTCTTAAGCATCAGTAGAAGCTACAGTGTGGAAATTTAAATGTCTATCCGTAGATTGGTAAATACGAATGAGCAAAGCTCATAAAGTATAATCTAATTGCATAGTTTGGTAATCTATGAACTGATAATCTGCGGAAGAACTTAGAACAGAGAAAAATTGTTGAGGGTCCCACTTCATTAAATAAATAAAAATTAATGTGTTTGAGAAAGTATAAATGATGTTCTTTGACTTCAGAATTCATTATTCGCTTTTTCAGACCTAGAAAAACACGCACTCAACAAACTTTTCCCCCTTTCTCTAACATTCAAAATTTCTTAATCAAAACATCAAACAAACACATAATCGTGTTTACTGATCACTGTGTTCAAGGTAAAACATGTTGTAATGTTTAATAATGAACCATTTGATTCTTGTCTAATCTCACAACTGTTCGTATTCTCATATCAATAATGTGTTTCTAACGTAATCATCTTTATTCTCATGAACAGATGGATAATCGATTTGCGAAAGAGCACAATGTGTGTGCATTCCTAAACGCGGACGACCCTGCTTTAGAAGGGTGTCAAGACATCATTCGGTATGAATACATAGAGAAAGTGTTCTTACTGATGGGGTATGATGGTGATTTTGCCAAGGTGGAGATCAAGAAAGGAAGATTATGCAAGCCTTACAGATTCTTATGCCACACTTATCTTAAGTGCATATCCAACAGGAAGTCTGGGCTCGACAGATTCTCAAGGCACATATCATCAGGAATCATTAGCATCTTTGAAGGAAGAATATACAACTACTCAAAGTACATCTTCAACTATCTGAGTGAACACATCAAAGTTCAAAAGGATGACAAAATGTTCATGTTTCCAAGGTTCCTACAATTGATAATCAATGGTGAATTGCCTGGATTAGAAAGAGATGGAGATGTGTTGGTGCAAGCTCATTTGAGTAGGTCTGTCCTGAACAAAATCAGTAGAAGGTATGAAGGAGTAGACATGCCCATGTTTGCTCATGTGGTTGATGCTGCTGCAAACATCCCTCAAGAGCTTATGTGGGAAGATCAATAGGAGGACTCTCCAACCAACTCTATTAAAGCCACACACTCACCAAATTTATCACCCATTCACCATCAACTTCAATCTCCAAAACCTTGTTCTCCTACAAGTCAAAATACTCAACCTATCTCGCCCACTCACTTTGTTGCTGCCCAACAATCTCCCTCATCCACTTAAGAAACACAGCCCATCTCTCCATACACTCAGCAATTATCTGAGAGTATGCATACTGAACCCATTTCTGTTACTCAGTCCGTAAATTTAATCCACTCTGGTGAGACTAAGTTGATTTCTCAAGCAAGTACCATCCCTTTGTCACTCTCCAACTATGAAGAACCAGTTGCCTCCAATCAAACAGAGCCGTTAGTGCACAACATGAATCTTGAAGCACAACCTCCTCATGATAAGCATGATCAATCAAAAGATGAATGCTCAAACTTGGCAAGTGTGGTTGCCCATTCTGAAGAACATAAAGATGAGATTACTGGCAAACAAGAAGAAAAGAGAGAAGAAGAAAATTATGAGGAAGTTATTGCTTACAATGAACATGATCTGAGTGATAATGACATCCCATTAAGCAAAAGCTACTTGGTGGCTGAGTACAACAAGTTCGTAGTAAAGTCTAACTATAGAAAGCAAAGAATTCAAGAGCTGAAAGGATTAATCAAAGGAAATGATTATCAGCTGATGCAGCAAGCAGCAAGAATCAAAAGATTAAGAGAAGATGCTCAATGCAAGAATGAAGTGATTGACGCTTTACTTCAATAAGAATCTGAGCTCAAAGAATCAGTAAAGTTTAAGAGGGATGAAAAAGAGAAGTTGATGCTGAAAATTGATTAAGTAACCAACTCTTTTACTGCTCAATCAACCTTGTTAAAAAACAAAGAAGAAGAGCTTGAGCAACTAAAAATGAAAATATGTGTGCTTGAATCAAATGTTGCTCCTGCAACCAATCAAACAAAAGAATCTTCTGACATCACAAAGCAAATTATACAATACAGAAGAAAAAGGAAGTACTTGGGATTTGTGAAGAAAGAAATAATTGACATACAAGATTCACCCAAAAGATCAAAATCTGTTAAATTTTCATCCTTAAAGCCTATGCCTCCTGCTGAAATAGTGAGTGATGATGAATGGAATGAGCTGACAATGGATGAATCTGCCAAAGATCAGAAAGAAGAAAAAGTTGATGATCTACTGACCACTAAAGACATACTTGAAGAAAAGCCAGAATCCTCAATGTTTATGACCCTAATATATCATGGCTTTCCATATGACATAGTGGAAAGAATGAGTATGAATGAGATGAAAGATGTGCTGAAGGAGTTTGAGGTGGCGAGATTTATGATTCCTAATTATGATTATGAGGCATTCACAACATTTCAAGCCATCCAAAAAATAAAGAAAGATCTAGGCCACTATGACACAACAAAACTCAACAAGTACAATATGATTTGTTGGCTACAGGATCACAATTACAAGGCACATGAGCTTAAGGGAAGAAAAGTTGGCGAACTCCAGAGGATGATGGAGCATGTAATGGCGGTTGAGCTTGACACAGGGGTAAGATTCAGAACTGAAGCTCCAAATCCATCCTATGAGCATCAAAGCAAACTTTCTGCTGATCCTGTAACTGTTGAATCCAAGGATCAACACAAATGCAAAGATAAGCTAATAAGAGAGCCAATGGCAATGATTCCTGGTAAAATGTGGCCTCTGGGCACAACTGTTAGAGAAATCACTGAACAAAAATCAACTCTGATAGAGCTATATGATCACATCACAACTCCCAGTTCTGTGGAAGAAAACATGATTATGGCCTA
Source organism: Flaveria bidentis (assembly GCA_018326385.1). Lineage (NCBI taxonomy): Eukaryota > Viridiplantae > Streptophyta > Magnoliopsida > Asterales > Asteraceae > Flaveria > Flaveria bidentis. The sequence continues at coordinate 23,922 of BJCM01037492.1, read as the reverse complement.
GAAATATGATCTAGACTGGGATTGTGTAATTATCAGAAGAACCTCCGGAAGAATCCAGTACTTCCATGATACAGAAGCATTGCTGAGCCTTCATGAGAGAGATATCAAGGATATGCAAAGTCTAATAATGTCTAACTATCCAATTCACTCAAGGGGAAGAGATTTCTCTATGTTTATGAGGAAATGTTAAAAAGGGTGGGAAAGTTAAAGACAAAATTCATAGATGATGTGCTCAAGGAAGCTAAGAAAGATTATGATGATCATAGAAAGAGAATTCAAAGAATCAAAAGAACAACAAAGCCCTCTTCACTTGTCGATGAGGAAATGTTAAAAAGGGTGGGATACAGCCATAGAAATGCAGCATCTATCAAAAGCTACAAGGGAAATCAATATACATCCCCCATAACAAAATGGGGTTATGTTGAGAAAACAAAAGAGCTGGTGCTGCTGAGGAATGCTGAAGGAAAGAAGACAGATAAGATACGAATTTTTGACCCAATGGAGATCAAATTGCTTCACCCAAGCTATACTTCATACCTTCATGACAAATTCTTTCCAAAGCTAACTGATGAAAAGGCTCAAAATGACTTCTGCCTATATGTACACATGATTCAAGTTGTGGATAAGCTACATGCCAAAGCATACAAGAGAAGAAGGTATAATGCTCGGATGTTTAAGGGAGCCAACATTGAAGATATATCAGAATTGAGAATCTTAGAAGAAGATGAGTTGGAAATTGTTAACAATCAATGTGTTGTGGAAACCCTCACCACAAAAGAAGATGTATTGGGGCTGAATTTTGAGACACTCCAAAGGATATGGAGAATGGAGATTAAGTACAAATACGATGATCAAAATGATGCAGTATCATATTTCAACAAGAAAATGGTTTCAAGATTAAAGGAGCTTTCAGTTTTGAAGAAATGATTACAAGTATCTAAGCCTAAGGGGGAGTATTGTTAAGTCTACGATCAATATATCTAGTCCATTTTATATAGGCTTAGTACTTGAATTAATATCTGTAATGAATGGTTGTAATTCATTATTGTGTATGCATTAAATGTATACGTTAACCCATATATATATGTGTTGATTTATATATGTTTACAGGTACAAACATTATAATTATTCAATTTCATAAATTGACTAAGTGTAAGAAACATCTACGGATGAACATTTTGTTCTTCCGTAGATATATTTCTTACAAGTATCAAATATCCGAAGATCATCTGCGGATGAACCATCAACTGGAGTGAAGCGAGAATTCCAAGTGAAGACTCCTGCGAAAGAACAAGTTTCCTGCTAAACAACAAGTCTCCTGTGGAAGAACAAGATTCCTACGGAAGAACAATCAACTACGGAAGAACAATCAACTACAGAAGACAATATTTCTGCGGAGTCCAAACAGTTGTACTCAAACAATACAAGTGTTACAAGTCAACAAGTCAATAAAGAAGTTATGCGTATCCCAAAATATCCGATGATTTATCAACAGAAACAATTCAAATCCCAAGAGATCCGATGTTTCCTTAAAAGAATCATCATTGTCTATATATATGGATCCTAGGTTTCGAATCAAGTACGACTGCAACGGCAATACGACGGTTCCACAACTGAAAAACATCACATCAAATCACAAAACCAAACCCTAGCAACCGTCGCAACATCAAAACACAAAATTCAATATCATTCATTGTTTATTTGTAATCATTAACACGTTTTAATGAAATACATTTGAATTGAATTTAATATTTGTTCATTCAATAATTGTGTTTTTCTTTCATCGTGTTCTTGAATCTTTATTGATATTAAAATCTAATACAAACAATTAAACCAAGCCAACGTTGATTCCACAAACGTTGACTTGATTTCAACTAACGCTGATAATTTTTTATTGTGATCTTTAGATTCACATATACAACAAATGACATGGTACAACAATTATATACACAATAAAAACTTAAAGCATATTATACAAGAGCACTATGCAAAAACAACTTGATGATTAAAATTATTTAAATTTCATAAAATATTTATTAATTATGATATCATGAAATTATATAAGTATGCATATAAAATAAGCTTAGAAATTTCAGTGTCATGATTTATGACTAAAATATAGCAATATATATATTAAACATATGGGCCACGTTTAAAATTTGATGAGTTGGTTGGTTACTTAGTTACTTGGTACACACAGCATTGCCCTTCTAATTTAAGAAATTAAACAATCTGTGAAATGGCCCAAGAAGAAGCCCAAGGTATGGCCCAATTAGTCTGAAAGCCAGGAAAAAAACAGCTCAAAATGTAGTGCAGAGTTATGTGTAAAAAACTAAATAAAATAGAACATAACCTGGTTCTGGAACTAGTTTGTAAAGCAAAACTACCCGACTAAGGAACCGGTTTGTATAGGAGCCGGTTAGGTGATGACCCTACCCGCTGGTTTGAGACTTGTATGAGTACCCCTCCTTTAAAACTGGTTTGGAACTGGTTAAAGCCAAACCGAGGCAGTCAAAAACTGTTACAAAAACAGAACTGTTTTGGAACCACAATCAATCATTATCCACATGGAAACCAGTTTAAAACCAGAACCAGTTTCGGCAATAACCGGTTTTGACTTCCCTTGACCAAACCCAAACTAGATTAGAACCAGAATGGGATTGGAAGATTACCCAATTTGTACACTAGTACCATACATGTGCAAAATGGCCATAAACAGCATCACCAGCACCTGTTTAAGCCTGATCCTGTTTTGGCCTGTTACCCAACTATACAAAGATACAAACAAGTAAAAACAAGGAACAATCATGCAGGAAGAACAGTCACTCCATTGATAAAAGATGGTGAATTCGACGAATATTGACATGGAATCATGATTAAATTATACATCTAACCTTTTAGAAGCATATACCTACAGAAATCCTAGGTCATCTTCATTTATATCATCTTCCATCAACGGGCAGTCATTAGAATCATGCCCGAACTGCCCGCAGCACGGCACAGAGCAACGCCTTCGCTTTGACCTTCTCTCTTTCAGCTTCCCAAAAGTCAATGACTCATGAGGATTTCCCGTAAAACTTTGAACAATACTATCAGAATCCTCAACTTCTGGAAGAATCAAGGAATCAGGTGGGCTGTTGTTATAAGATATATTGTTAACACCACTAGAAGGTCCTGGAAACTCCTTGACCCGAGACAACACCAAGTTAATTTGACCACAAGCAAAATTTAACCTTTCATTGGTCTCCATGGCTTCAGAAACTAAACTTGAAACCATTGATTGTAACATCTGGACATTACCTGTGGGTTGACCTGAAGTAGGAACAGGAACGGATTTTGTGTAATTTAAGGAATCACGCCAACGAACAGGTAAGTATTGGTATGGGATATGAAAACAGTTGTTAGTTGATAGAACACGAAGAACATGTCTACATAAGATCCCTGAGAATTCAAAATCATGGCAGCTGCAGTTAATGAATTCATCATGTGGGACCCAAATAACTTTGCACCCGCCATTCATTTCAGTGTGGTGTCTCACAAGGAAGTAATTATCGTCGACCAAAAGAGATGCATATTGTGGGGCCAACACAAGTTGTTCTTGCAATTTGCTAAAGGCATATGGTGTAAGAACAGTCGCAGCATGTGACTCGATGGGTGAACCTGTTTTGAGAGACACTTTTTGGCTTCTTCTAATCATTTTCTGTTTTAGTGCAGCTTGTTCTTTAGCATCTATAACCACTGCCACCTGGATGTAAATAGCGTATTAGATGGTAGCTATAAAAGTTTTATGGAAAGTGGATGTGACAAATCATCCTATTTGATGGATTGATTCAAGTTGTGTTTTAACTCAAACAGGTCTAGTAAGTTAAATCAAGGACTTGGCTAAAGTTGAAACAGCTCAAATAGGTTGAAAGCCACCCAATTTCTTCGTGTATAAAATCTCCTGAACCTTTTAATCAAAATATTAGATTATAAGCGAGTAAGTTGGGCATCTCAAAAGGGTAAAATGGGTCACTAACTGAAAAAAATTAGCTGAAAGGAAAGTGCAAATTTGGTCAAAGTTTATGAAACTATTTTATTCGAATGTTCAGACTATTAATGTAATAACATTGTTTCAGCAATCATATTGATAAAATAATCGTTTATATAAAATTTAAAACTTTACAAAATGATTTGCTGGTCAAGGTCAACCAACCCGGCTCAGCCCAAAAGATTTGACCCGTACTAAAAATGACCAGTTTAACCTGAACCTATCAGCTGATCCACCCAATGACCTTTCAGCTTTAATTGATAAATAAGATAAATAAAATGATACCTGCTCCACAAAATTCTCAAGAACAGACTGTGCACTTAAAAATCGTTGGATGAAAGCATTTATGGACTCTGGTTGAAAAGTGCTAGTCATCCCAGCAAAGAAGTAAGATCGCAAAAATGGGAGTGCCCAAAACGTGCGTAAAGCATACAAACTAACAATGTGTTTGTTTCCGTGAAGTCCATAGGCATCAACCATCTCTCTCCATCCCAGTTCAAATTCATCAACCAAGTGCAAATTATAAATTCCATGAAACTCAGCTTTCCATTGACCGTATTGTGACCCAAGAAGTGGAGAAAACCAGTCTGACAACTTTGAAATTATATGCCAAATGCAAAAGGCATGTTTTGTCCTTGGCATTTCAATGGAAACTGCTTCTTTGAGCCACATGTTTTGGTCGGTTAATATTGTTTCAGGAGCCTTTTCGTTCATGAATCCTAAAAATGTCTGTCACAAAAGGAGAACTGATAAAGAGAAAGAGGGAGAATATAAAGCAGATGAATAGATTTAGTGAAGGTGGCAATTTTAGCACATAAAATTATAAAAGTGATGGTTCGGATTATCACTCATCTCTAACGGGTCAAATGGGTAATAGAAAGGATAATTTGCAAGGAAAAGGACCTAACATTGCCCAAAATGTATTTTAAATACATAAACATCCTAAACCATTTCATTTGAAAAACAAGATTATTTATTGAAATAATATAATTTTTGTATTCATATTTGAGACACAATTTTGTAAAAAAATCAAAAGTTTTTGAACAGAAAGTGTATTGAGGCAACTCAACCCGGAAGGCTTGTTTCAACCATACAAAGATAGTTACCCACAATTCTAACCCAATCTTTTACCAGTCACCTTCGCTTTACCAACTCTACAGTTTAGTAATAAAAATGAGGGTTTAATGGATCTGAAGATCAAATCAAGCATTGAGTAACCTTCTGGATCATTTAAACAAAAAAAACAGGAGAATAATCATATTGTTCTCAAAAATGACATTATTTTCATGTCAAATTCTCACTCTTATAAATGATCCACATGTACCACACATTAAGCAGTCATTCCATATAAGAAACATAGAGATGGCAATGTCAACCAACTTACTTATGAATGAGTCAATTAGCTAAAAAGGAACAGTCCAATGATTCAAACAGGTTTGACCAGTTACCCCACCCACCGATTATGTCAACTTACAAGAAAAACATAACAAAGTTTCAAGGGAACAACTGGAAAACAAACACGGAAAAGAAAAACAAACTGTTACAGCTTCTCACCTTTAAGGCCCAACAGAAAGACTGCATATTCTCATCCCGTAAGAGCACACAACCAAAAAAGCAATTTGTACCATAATTGTCAACTCCAAGCCAAATTCCAAGAATCATATCATACGCATCCAGCCTATGAGTTGTGTCAAAAACTACAACATCTCCGAACAACTCAAAAGATCGAACCGATGAACCATATGTCCATGCAATATGGTCCAGACGGTTATTCGCATCAATCTTGAAGTTATATTTAAAGTTTGGATCTTGATCCTTCTTGTCCTTACACATTTTAAGAAGGTCAATAGCATCATTATCTCGGTCAACATTCCTAAAAGACTGAAGTAAGTTCCTCACATCAATTTCATTAAACGGTAAACAACCAAGCTTCACGCCTTTTTCTAGTTCCATCAACCTTAACATTTGTCTCACTGACATCCCAGATTTTGCAAACATACATATACGACTTTTGTCATCCGAGGACATTGTGCAGTAGGCAGGAAGGAATTGAATATCACTTGACTTTAAGAGCTCGTGATTATGAATATTGCTAAAACCCGTGATCCGCCATTCAGGAACTTCAAAATCAGCACGCTTTACAATTCGCATATAGGCTTGACATCCACAACGTGATGACTTTCTGTTTCTTTGTACCTTCCCATCTTCTGATGGCTTTAATTGTGGGTAACCGCCACGGTGGCAGGTGAAATCCCGCCTTGTAATCCCCCTCCCGACACCATCCTTACCACGTGTACGGTGTCGCCGGATTGAAAAGCCACATTGCTTTGCAAAGCTACAATAAAACTCATATGCGGCATCTTGAGAAACAAACCTTTGACCAATAAAAGGCACGAGGTTGACAGAAGTTTGCCTAGACAGAATTGTATCTTCGGGAATTTCCTCAATGGTGCCAATATCATCAGCAGATAAATCTGTACCGTTTTCAGATGTTTCTTTCACTGTGCTCATTATCTCAGGCATTGATTATGTAAAAGGCAAATTAAAGTATAGTGCCTACACATAAGAATATGGTAATACAATAATTAATGGAAGAATAAGAGGGTATAAAAATAAAATATATACAGATGGCAATATGGGTGGGATCAAATAACTGGTCCAAACAGGTCTGGGTCAATGAATGAAACTCTTAATACCGGTCAAAACAAGTCAGGTTCGGCCCAAAACACTTTTTAATCAAATTGATGTTTTGTAAATAATTAATGTGTCAAATATGATTACAAAGGTAATTTATTTAACAATAAACTACATAAATGAATAAATGATCTAGGCGATTGTATGCACAAAAAATACACTTTTAACACATCAGACCCATTTGCATTTAAACTATTTTGTACCCCTTTGACTGATTAACTTGACCTTAATTGACTCCTTTCATTATACTTATGGTTAACTGGTCGAAATTGCACCTCAAATCATATAGTAACATATAATTAAATAGCATATTCCCTTGTAAGCCTTCAAAAATTTAGAGCCCAAGGGAAAAACAATTAAATGTGTCGAAATTGCCACCTGATTAACATATTAACTATTAATTACATAACATATCCCCTTGTAAGCCTTCATAAATTAAGAGCATAGGGGAAGAAGAAGAAGCAGATAACATTACCTATTAAGGTTGCAATATACTAGTGACCGACTCCATCTCCATCTTTCAACACACTACCATTCACAGCTCAACAATATAACCCCAGAATTCTCCATGCATCCCCAAGCACAAAAACAGCTACTTCAATCAACAACTACATCGATCTTCACTTTCATCTTTTAGAGGTAACATAATAAAGCTATTAGAATGAATCCAACATGAACTTGTAGCAGCAAGTGCACAGGGATAAACAAGCAAGAGAATTACATAACTTGAACAAAAATCTAAGAAATGATGATATGCAAAGCACTTAAGCACTAGCAACATAAATAAGAATTCACATTTAACATGTAGCCAAATGATACTGATATTTAAGCTTTTGTTCATTCTTTGCTATGCAAACACCTGAGGAAACAGCTCCCATCAATAGGAAATCACCATGCCACTTGAACAAGTAATATTAGCATAAACCAAGTAAAGGAACAACATGAAAATATAGTTTTGCAAGCTGAGGTAGCTGTAAGCAACAAAGAGCTTTGCAGTTTCAGCCTTTGCACCCTTAGTTCCTGAACTACAAATTAGGTTACAAATCATGACCCCATTGCTCCAAACCTTATTTCTAAAATCACTTCAATAACTGATTATTCATTGGTTTTGAGCACAAATACAAGGCTGTTGAGACTACAACTAAGCACCTAACATAAACAAAACCAAACGGCACCTAAATTTCATCATTCAAAGAATAATCACAATCATAAGTAAATCAGCCCAACGAACACAACATTCAAATCATCAGTTACTAACTTACTACAAAACCAAACGGCATTATAACACACTAAATCAAAGGTAAAACAAGCTTCAAATCCAAACCAATCGACGAATTCTCCCTCACTTATCAAACAGCCGCTAGCACGTTAATTGATTACACGCAAAACACACAAGTTCGAAACACGATAACGCTATTTAATTCCAACTAACAAGCTTCAAACTATACATCAGTCTTCAAACCACAATACCTAATAATGCATACATTTTTCACCAAAAGAACAACAATCAGAGTCTATAAGTAGGGTTCGAGTGATGCGATGGCGTGATTGTGATGCAGATGGAAAGGGGGAAGTTGAAAGGCGTACCGAATGGGCGAAACCGCAAAGTTTAAGCTTGAAATCGCTTTTACGACGGTGATCTTTCAGTCGAGACGATCAATAGCTTCCATGAAAAGAGAAAATTCAGGAGTTCTTACGGGATGAAACTGAATCGTATGTGTTCCGTTTTAGGCATTGTTTGAGTATCGGCAAATTTGGGTGTAAATTGAAAAGGCCAAAAAGGAGGAGTGTTATTGGATGAATGTGTCATTGGGTGTGATGAAATTATTTACATTGGAGGTGCAATTTTAAATTAGTAAAATTAGAGTTTGATAGCATAGTATATATATACATTATTAAGAAAGTTTGGTTTATTTTCATTTTTATAATCATTTATTGACAATCTAAATTTATATTTGATTTGAACTTATCATCGCTCACAATGATTGGGAATGAAATTTACAGACATACAAGAGAAACCGAATTAAAAAAAAGTAAAAATCAACCGTCAATATATGATAAATACGTTACTATGATTGTATTGGGATATTTGAGGATGAAGTTACTTCATTATTTAATTAGTCTATATGTTGGGTAATCACTTTTGAAATAATAAAGCTTACAAAGAAATTGAATCAACCGCTAAAGACAAAATTATCTGATGAATGATTGTGTGTTTACAAAAGGCTATGTTGTTATAAATTAGCTACAATGAATCAATATCACTAAATTATATTGTTATAAATTAGCTACAATCTAATAATTGGTATTAGAGTTTTGGCACTACATTTGTCATCAAATCACCTTAGTTTCTACGATTTACTTCCCTACATAACAATCATCTTAAAATGTGTAACATAACTTATAAGTAACATGACTTTATACTTAACCTCACATAACCTTATTATAAACTTTATCACACATAAATGCTTGTAACTACAAGAAGATTACCTTATAAGTTGCTTGTACAGGACTCTTTTATCTCTTTGTTTGTATAAGATATAAGACTCATTTATTCATTGCTTGTACAATACTTTTTTCGTGCTTGTAATAATACAAGACTCCCTTATCCATCTATTTATGTTTCTTTCAAAACTCATTTATTTGTGTCATTAACGTGCCTTACTTTAACTGCAGGATCGGTGTTGGTCTCTCAACAAAAGTTTTATTTCTCAAACTCACTTAAGCACACTCGGATGATGAAACAGAATCCTTGACTAAGTTGATAATAATATACTAAGTTAATGAACACAAGAAATGGTTTTCAAGATACTTGTATATGTTACTTCTCAACTCAAAGTTTACAAGACTCTTACAAGCATTACTAAATGAGTTACAATAAGAAACTATATATACTACTATCTACAGTCGATTATACTTAGATTACTAGCTAGAACTTACTACTAAACAAATACTACATTGTTAGAAGTAAGGTATTTAAGATAAAATACTATCCTAGATTAGCTATTCATGACAGGTACATGACTTATCTTTTGTCATCAACTAAACATGGTAATTGTACCAACTGATAAAAGATGAATAATGGAATAAAGTATGGTCAACTAAATGGGCGTAAGAAAGCACCATGTAGTATCTCAGAGGTGGCACTGGTTGTCATGCCGCTTATACTTATCCACTAGTTCATAGTTTGTTCTTCCAAAGGTTAACTGGCTTCGGAAGAATAAGTTCTTCCGAAGCTTTTTACATTTCGTAAGAATCAACTTCTTTTGAGATCTTTACTAGTCTTTAAGACTTTTATTTTTCAGAAGTCTTTGTCTTGAATCTTATAAGTGTTTAACTTCGGAAGAGGAATTACTTAGTCTCAGAAGACTGAGTTTCTCTTCAAATGTTCTTCTTTCTTGAGCTTCGGAAGTTCTTTAACATAGCTTTGGAACTTCTTCAACATAGCTTTGGAACTTCTTCAACATAGCTTCGGAAGTACAGCTTAGTCTTCGAAAGACTTTATTCAGTTGCACCAAAAAATCTTCTAAGTGTTGTTTTGGTTGCACCATACTTATCTACCCAACATTAACCATACGTTATTGAACACTTCATCTATACTTTAACCTCTATGATTACCTTATACATATCTAGCATATATTACTTTTCATAGGTAAAACATTTTTTTCAGGCATTAACATACAAAACATTTTTTTGTATCACATATAGCAATGGCTACTCATCTTTCATTAACATTTTTGTAAAAACACTTGACCTAAGCATACAAATTAGCCTAAGAAATTTATAAAATGGGCATTTATATCTCAATAGAAATAATAGCTAAAACTCACACGTTGTCCATGTCAACATTCGCATAGCAATGCATAGTTTTGCATCAAATTTCGCACGAAAACAACACTCTCGGATGAAACTGCACCTTCAAACCAAATAACAATTATGGACAACCTACAATTTAGGATGAAATAACACGTCCATAGGAAACTACACTTTTGGATAAAGTATACATTTGAAAGTCTAAAGACTTTCGTTCATAACATGACTTCATATCAAACATACTTCCACATACACTTTCATTTAATAAATTGAAGTCTTACCTTCCTCTCCCTTGTACAAACCTTAAAGCATATTAATATTCAACTATATCATGTAGTTTCAAACATGGATCTCACCTTTTTGATGAAAAACTAAAGTCACAACTTTACACAAACTAGAACCTTTGACCTTTGGATTTATAGCTAAAGCCCCACCACAATACCTATCTTTGGTAGTTGGTTATAGTACAATCATGAATATGTGAACTTCATTTGGATATCATCAGGGAATGGTTGATTTAGATCAAAGTTGATCTTTCTCTACCTTTTGCTTTTTCTAACTTGAAAGAAAATGGTATGGGGAGAATGGAGGGGCAACTTGACCCTTTACACAAGTTTCCTCTTGGTCCTTACAAAAATCCCCATGTTTCTTCGCCACCATGTCTTCGTAACTTCTCATGAGCACCTTATTACCAAAAATTCGGGTGTTACACCGAATATTGCAGATGGTTGTATTCAAAATCCAAATCAGTGTATGAATTAGACATTGAATCGAATATCCATTTTCTCAATAACTATAGCATATCATTATCACAAAATCAGTACTTGTAATGAGTATGAAATTCATGTTTCAATACACCTCATATCAATTCAATGATGCAATCCAAAAGAAAGTCCCAAACAAAATTTCAACAATATTTCTATGTTCTAATTTTCTTCAATTCATTATAGCTCACTTGCAACACATGACAAATAAAATATTAAATCATTATAGTCAATCTAAAGGAATAAAGGATAGTGCAAGACCGTTGAAGGGATGGTCACTACTCTTAGTCTCACAATAAGGAGAGTGTTTAGAACACTTAACATGTATAATAGGAAACTAGGACTTTGGTTATGATACTAAGAACACAGGTAAGCAAGAGACAAAATTTAAGAACAATAACAACAAAGTTTGGTTTTCAAGATTGTAGCCGACCATATATAGAAGGCCAGCTAGATACATTTGATCTAGACAATAAAATCAATATAGAATCAAAAAGACAGATATTCCTTTTTGACTAGTAACTATGACATGTCCTAGCTCACATTATAATATATTACAAAAAGGATAAAAGTATATAAAGTAGAAAGTCATAGATTTAAGACCTTAATGTATAGTTACAAAAAGCATGAACCTTTCACCAACTTGTATAAGTTGGTGAGTCTTCAGAGTTTCAGCGGAAAGTTAGTCAGCTTTATGTAAAGCACATCAGAGAAAGCATGTTCTTCAAAGTCTTCGGAAGAAATCTATCTTCACTTCATAAGCTATGGAAGACTTTGTCTTTAAAGCTTTGGAAGACTTTGTCTTTGAAGCTTCGGAAGACTTCATGTTTTTTGCTTCGAAAGATTTTACACTTAGAATATTTCTGATATAGGGTGTAAAACTTCCAAAGCAACTTATACTTTGCACTGAGTGCATGCACGCAGGAAGGACTTAGTCTGTTTTGGGTTCATCAGCTTTTCATTAGACCTTACAGAAAGATCATTGTTATCTTGAAATGAAATTAAAATCCTTCTATATTAAAGAATCTATAGAAAAACTAAATATAAAATCTATGAAACAATCAAGAGCTAAGAACATGGTTAAAATAAACAATTAATTATTTCAAATTTACCGTTGTTGTATGAGTTATAATTCAATCATAAACAAAACATAAATAGAAATAATATGCCTAAATTAATTTTATTAAAACAAATAAATATGTTTTATAAACAATAAAATAAAATATTCATGATTTTAAGGTATCTAAAACATCCAAAATTTGGAATTTCAAATTCGAAAATACAGATATTTAAAGTTTAAGATTTCTAAATTTTCATATAATATGAGTTCAAAATGATAAGTTTTTTCATTCATATGTTTGAATTCAAATATTTTTAAATACCTTTGCTAGTAACACATATTGATATAATTTAGCCCAAAACCCTTTGATATATACTATACTTTTATAAAAAAATAAATTAGTTTTTGTTGAGTTAATGACACTATTGGTACTTGTGGTATGTGTATATTGAAATATTGGTCCCGACATTTAAGAAATCAAATCCTTAATCCTAGGTATTTGTCAAAACATAACACTATGGTCCTTCAAGTGGATGGACGTTAGTATCTTGAATGATCATTTTACCACTATTATTATCATAATTATATTATTAACTCTTTCTCATATATTACTAAAATAACCCCTAACATCCCCACCACCATACCTCTATTACCACCACCACCACCAGATCACCGCTTGTGATCGCATCATCACTAACCATCGAACCCACTACACCATATACATCCATATGAGGTTAGGTTAAATTAATAAATTAGCCAAATCCTTGTTGTCCTCCTATACACAAGAAAAGTTCAAAAAAACTCAAGGAACTAGTCAAGAGCAACGCCATTGTAATATGTCATGCATGAGCACCATCACCATTTGGCCTACCTATTTCATTCGTCTAACTCTACCACTGTTAACGAATTGGCCTTTAATTTGGTCTTGTGACCTTCCATTAGGATGACAGTGGCATTTAATATATGCAACGGTAATAATGGGTGTGGATTATTATGTTTTGATGATGGCGGCGGCCATGATGGTTTGATGGTCGAGGAGATCAACTCTGGGTGCCCAATGGTAGGTAGAATGGTGATGGTGGTGGTGGGTTGGGTGTATATCTACAAGAAATAGAAGGAATTGGGTTAGGTGTAGGCGGCTTGTAGTTTCGGAGGATAGTGATGGTGCATTCAAACCTCACAAGCTTCATCGCGTTCATCTTTTCTTACTCATAAAAAACTACTACCACATGAAGCATAAACTAGCAGTGCACTCAAACCCCACGCTACCAAACATGCAAACTCCATATTATCGTCGAGAGCAACATCTCTACCACCACCATATTTGTACATCAGTTCCTACACAAGAGTATAAACGCAACCATAAACAAACATTGTTGTTTGTGTATTGAGCCCAATGTCAAATACTCAAATGCTTTAGGAAGCAAGGATGTAATTTATTAAAAGCTGAACTAATCCTGCAATATAGACATGCCTGTTGGACCGATTATGGTTGCTCAATAACAATCTCACAGTTGGATATAACACACTTACTAAATCAAATAAGGAACCAAGCAAGAAAACAATGAACAAAAGATAAGAACACTAAGAACACAAAGAATGGTTTTTAAGGATGATGTATATTGCTCTCAAGTATTTTACAATTTTTACAAGGCTTAGTCCTAAGACCGGTTACATGAGATGCATTATACTACATCATACAGCCATCCATACTTTGAAGGCCATCTAGACACTAATCTAGGCAACAAGATCAATGTAAAGTCAAAAGGAAGGTTGTCTTTTCACATGTGACTATGACATGTCATAGCTCATATTCTATTGTATTACAATAAGGATAAAAGTACTAAAGTAGAAAGTCATAGACAAAGACATCATACTGAACAATTGATAAAAGTAAAAAAGGTAATCACGACCTTATATAAGTTGGTGAGTCTTAAGAGCTAGTAGCGAAAAGGCATTATGCTTTTGTCAAAAGTATGTTAGAGAAGCATGTTTTCTCTGTCTTCGAAAAAGTTTAGTATCTAGGCTTTGGAAGACTTTGTCTTTAACCTTCGAAAAACTTTACTTTTGGTTTTGAAAGATTTCTGTCTTTGGCTTTGGAAGATTTGACACTTCGTTATTTTTCTTTGTGCATGGTCAAATCTTTCTAAGTAACTTCCCTATACTTCAGTGCATGCTAAGAGATATTTTGTTAGCATCAGCCTTTAAAATAAACTCTTACAAACTCCCCCTAGGCTTCTACTATCAAAACTTGAAGATTACTATAAGTCTTGATCCTTCACTTGTTTACAACCATCATCAATATTAGAGCCATTCCTCTCTTCATCAATTGGTCTAGATCCTGCAGGCTCTCATAGTATCTCCTTATGTCCAAGAGATCAAGCTTAGGAAAGTCAAGTATATTCTACTAGAAGTATACTTTTGGACCTCATGATCTCTTATGACATACCATTTGTCTAGGTTTGGAGAGTACCCAAGACAGGACAGGTCTCTCAGCAGCTAGAAGATCTATTTGTAAGGGAGTTGGTTAAGCAACATCTTTTGGTTCACCCTCAGGATGTTCTGACTCATCCTAAGATGTAGAGGTGGATTCATTAGACTTCTTGTTTTTATTTGACTTTAAATCTCTTCTAATGGTCAGCCTTTTCCTCTTTCTATACTCTAATTGAGAAGGTTGGTCTTGATTACCTCTTCCTTCTTATCCTTCTTAGTTTGGTCCTTCCTCTTCATAGTTTCAAAAGAAGGTTTAGGACCCTGTTGTGGGTTAGGAGATTAAGTTGGTTGTGGATCAGTAGTAGGTCTAAGTTTAGTTATACGTTAGAGATTAACATTGACCTCAAGGTCCAGCTTGACTTGGTGAAGAATGCAAGTCTTTAAGCTTATCTCTCTTAATCTTCTTCTTGATCATCCTGATGTGCTCATCCATTATGGATAAAGACATGGGGACCAAGCCTCATTCTAAAGAACCCATACAGCTTCAAGAAACTCACCATCATTATCTATTTTCATATTTCTTCTTGTTGGCTTTGATGGCGGCCCTTGATTTTGCAGCTTCCTCCCTCATATTTCTCTTAGCAACTTTTCTTTCTTTAATAGCTTCTTGTTTAAGCTGCTTAAGATACTTTGTAAAGAATATATGAAAAGGCTGATGCAGTTCAAACATCCAAAGTCTATCTTGCATGCTGCATAAGTGCATTGAAGAAGAATGCTTCGGAAGTTTTACATATGCAACAGAAAATACTCTAAGTGTAAAATCTTATGAAGCCAAGACCAATATCTTCCGAAGCCAAAGATGAAGTCTTCCGAAGCTTCAGAGACAAAGTCTTCCGAAGCTCAACTCTTGAAGACAGATTTCTTCCGAAGGCTTTTAGTAACATGCTTTATCTGATGTACTTTTCCATAAAGCTGGACACCTTTCTGCTGCATCTCTGTAAAGTCACCAACTGACATGAGTTGGTGAAAAGGTCCATGCTTTTGGTAACTGTACATTGAGGTCTTGAGTTTGTAACTTTCTACTTCATGTACTTTATCCTTTTTGTAATAGATAAGGATGTAAGCTATGGCATGTCATAGTCACTGGTCAAAAGGCAATCTGCTTTTTGACTCTACAATTGATTTTGTTTTGTGTCTAGTCAATTGTATCCAACTGGCCTTCATAGTATGGCCGGCTGTAGGATGTAGTATAAGTATCTCATGTTCTTGTAACTTTCCTTTATGCTTTGTAACACTTGTATTAGAACATTGAGAAAGCAATATACTACAATCTTGAAAACCATACTCTTGTGTATTTTGCTCTTATGTTCTGTCTCTTAATTACTTGTGTTCTTAGTGACTTTTACTTGTGGTTAATCAAGTTCACTGTTTGATAAAGTTTAGTTGTTCTCCTCTTTGTGTTGTTGTGTTGTAAGTGAACCCCCTTCACCGGTCCTGTATACTTCAACTCTATATACTCAAAAGATAGAGGGAGTAAGGCTTCTACTTGGTAGAGACCTGTGGCCCTTATTTGTCTGTCTTTTTCTTATCTACTTGAGTTTCTTCTTCTACAACCATAGATTCTACCACAAACCTCCTGTTGAACCGAGAAAGGACGTCGGCTTGATATATTTTTCTTATTTCTCATTATTTTTTTGTTTTGAGGAGCAAAGCAACAACCATAACCGACCTCCTTCCTCTCTCTAGACACCTCTATGTCTGCTAGTTCATTCAGTTCTTCTAAGGAAAAAGAGATTAGGTAATCTATATTGTAGTTCCTAGTTTCTAGTAGTTCAATTCGACTACCCTTAACTCATCTTCCTGAGTGTTTAGCCTATGCGTAGCCCTGATTGTAACCTACATGAAGCTAGGGTTCTCTCTAGTCTTTCTTCCCTTGCCTTTCTATTACTCTCCCTTTTCTCTTACTTAATCTTCTTAGAAGTTAAAACTTTATTTTCTTTATCAATCACTGGCATGTATGACTCAGGGAGGAGAAAGCTTTGGCCTTCTTGAACTTGTTCTTCACTTGAGCTCTGTCTAGGGAGAGGTTGTGAGACACCTTCACCAACCGGTGTCTCACTAAGGGTTATTAGTGCTGAAGGAATATGAATCTCAAGGTTCACAGGGTCCACAGCTGGGCCTTCAACTGAAATTTCCCATTCGAAACTAATATTACGGTCCAACTCGATATCTAGTTAACCAACTTTGTTCCCTGCTAGCCTCTGTCTATATAAGCTTGTTCTTATTTTAAACTCCTTAGACAACCCTCATTTGGATCCTCTTTGCTAACCTGTCAACTTGTATGTTTTGGCTTGGATTGACAAATTGCAAGTTAATAGGAGGAAAGCTTTCATAGAAACCTAGGTTGTAGATTTGAAGATCTCTTATTAGCCTAGGAATTTAGAAAGCACCAAGGCCCTTCTATCAGTGTCATACCTCTATCATACTATTAGCTTGTTAGTAGGGTTGGACGAAGGAGACATGGCCCTTGGTATATCACCCTACTCAAATAAAAATATGGCAGCCACATTGATATGTGGCTGAGTAGGGTGTTGTGTCTAGACAATTGCAAGTAAGGGTGGTGAATTCTCGATGTCCATTCTCTGGGCAATGCTCCCATATTCTATAGCTTTGGTGATTTTCTCCCTTATTTGGTAGCATCACTTACTTGCATAAGTGAGCTATAGGTTAGGTCCACCACATCCATAGGTTCTTGTGGACATGGTTGAGCATGCCTAACAGGCCTCTCAACTAACTTGCTTTGAGATTAGTAATATTAAGTTGTTGATTAAGCACCTGCCTTTGTAAGGTAGCATCCTGAGATTCCATGTGACTAACCTTAGAGACCAGATATGTGCATGTATTTGTCACTTGTTGCACCTTTGTTGCATACTCCCCTCATCTTCCATCAGAAGAATCATGGAAGGATGAGAGTACATAACCAAAGTCATCCCTCTCACCACCAGATATTTGTTCCTGCTCTCTAGATTTCCCCTTCTCTATGACAGCTTCAGTGTTTTCGCGGTTGAGGTCTTACGTAGGTAATCACTTTGAGAAGTGAGAGCCTTTTCTACATGGAACTCTTGAACTTGTTCAGAGAGATCCACCTCAGTAGTAGGTGGATGATATAGGCTAGACATTGGAGTGTCAAGAGTACTCATCTCTCCTTAAGTAGGGGAGGAGAAGAGAGCTCATGGTACTAACAAAATCCTATGTTTTTATCATCATAGAATTCTAGGTTGCAAATTGGTAACTTTCCCCTAAAGGTTGATAGTCTAAATGTTGAGACTCAGAATGATGGCTTAGAGCTGGGGGTGATATCATCAGGCTGAGTATGAGGAACCCCAACATTGATCATAGAAGGAATGGGAGTGGTATGCTCCTCATGAGAAGTGGAAGCTCTTGGTTCCACTTGCTTCTGCATGGGTGAGTATATGGGAGCCGCCACAATCTGAATAGACTGAGTAGAGGTTTGTTTGGATTTTCCTATGTAGGTGATGGTGATTTGAGACTGTGTGGGTGGTAATGATAAAGAATGTGTGGGTTTAACATTGGCTGGGATTGCCAAGTTGTCACCTTGAGAAGGTTGCTCTAATATTTTTAGGACAAGGGTTGTTTCTACCCTAGAAAAACCAAAAGTGGTTTTCCTCATTATCTTAAAGATGTCAAGTTTCATCTATCCCAACTTTAGAACATTACATGTTCCTCTCAACTATGAGCCCATTTCACAGTTGAGAATGTGCTGGACATAGGAAACATGTAATATTCAAAGGAATCTAAGTTAGCAATTAAATTTGTATAAACAAATTGGGAATACCTAAACTTGATCCCTTAGACCATTCCATGGACTATATGGGAAAGATATTTAGGAACTTGATCCCATCCTCCATATTTGTTGGATAAAGACTAGATGACCACATGGAGGAGTTATTTCCACTTTAAGGAGACCTTCCATTTCTAGAAGGTATTCACTAAAAAGTCACCTTCATAGCCCATCAACTGGAATATCCATTGATTGCCTATCAACTGGAATATCCATTGATTGCCTTATTGGTGAAAGATAGCTTACCATATTTATTATCAAGCCTCATATTTTGGTTGATGATGACTAGAGTGATGAAAACCATCCTCGCCTACATTAAGGCAGATAGTGCCTTTTTACCATCCATGATAACCTCTTGGCGAGTCCTCCAAAACTCCCAAAGTTGATCTTCATATAATGGAGGATCAATGGTGAAGGTAGTGAGGTAGGATGAGTGGGAAAGAAAGTTGCAGATCCCTGAAAAACTAGGGTCTTTCTTAGCGGATAATAGAGCAACTTGGTTATGTTGCCTGTGTAGGTGCATGAGAAAGGCTGACTGGTTTTGGGGTTTAATGTTGGCCATTTTATGAAACTTTTGTGAAAGAGATTAAAACAACTGCAAGGGTTTGTGGAGAATCTAGGTCTTAAGAATTCAATTGAAGAGGAAGAAGAAAGAGTGATGTCACACCCCAATCAATAGCGAAATCATTGGGGCGGACGAATGTGAATGGATTGTTCATAGCACATGGTAGTAATTGCATTGAAATAATATTTAATGTTATTTCATTGAATAATACTTATCAAATGGTACAATACAATTAAACAATAATTCAAATAAATATAACAAAAGCCTTTTGTTAAACTAGGTCCGAGTCCTAAATAAGCATAAAAAATTCCATTAATCAACATTCCAAAAATCATGTGACAAACTAACGAGTAAGCTAATTAGTCAGTGAGTAAACACAGATTTGCATACACAAAGAGTTTGATTTGAATGAATGAAAACAATTCAATTCACATGACAATGTTAAGACTTATAATGCAATAGTGTAGCATAAAAAACAAACCAACACAATCAAACCTAGGGGTGAGAAAAAACCAAAATAATCAAACCGTAACCAAAATAACCGACACAACTGAACCGATAAAACCAAAACCGCTAAAAAACCGATGGTTTGGTTTGATAATTTTTAAAAACCGAATTTTTTGGTTCGGTTTTGGTTTTTCTTGTAACAAAAACCGAAAACCGAACCACAACCATATAATCAAACTTGTAAATTTAGAGGTGTAATCATATACTTATAAAAATTATTAGACTATTAGTTACTTATTTAACTTGTGTTATCTAAAATAGATTAAATATTTAGGTTTCAAGAATAATATTAAATTTTTATATTCGAATTGATAGATTAAAATGTTTTATTAAATATATTTTTAATGTCAACTAAATTATAAAAATATATAGATTATATTTAGAGATCAACAAAATAATGTAAGGCCAAACTTTTTTGCCTTAATTCATTACTTTAAAACATTTTTTTTCTAAAACTTGAAGCACAAATGGTAAAACCGAAAAAACCAAAAATTCAAACCGAAACCGAAGTTAAAACCGAAAAAACCAAAACTGAATGGTTTTAAAAACCTAGAAACCGAAATATTGGTTTTTGGTTTCGGTTTTAGGCAAAAACCGATCCAAACAGACCATGCACACCCCTAATCAAACCTATTGACTGAATTGACTCGGTTCGCAGATTAAACATTATATAATGAATGATTTAGGTTCCAGTCATCATGCAACTAAACAAATGAGATGGGTTTGTCAAATCAATAGATCTATTATTGTTATCCTGGTTTCATGAATTAATGATTGTGTTATCATCAAATTTATCTAACTATAAACACATAATTATAAGTAATAACATAACATGTCTTGAAATGAATTTAAAATAAAATAGAATTAAATTGGATATCAATGATTAATATTGAATTACATGATTTCTCCAAAATATAAAAACACATAAAGGACAACAAATACTCACTTGAATTATAAATGAGTTGGAAATTATAGAATGCAAGACGTGACACCAAAGTTCCTCAAGGTTCAACCTAAGGTTTGGTGTATTTTTGTTAGAATAGTAATGATTGAACGACTAGGTATGAATTAAAGTTTCAATAAGGATTTAAGGTTTTAATTAAATTGTTAAGAAAAATATAATTAATTTATATAACTTGATAAAATAAAATAATTTATTAAATGATTAAAATTGAAAATTACAATGAATCATTTATGAAATTTGATAATTAAATATTAATTAAATATTTAATCCATAATAATTGACTATGAGTATTAAAGTGTGAAAAAGTAATAATTACAGTAATAAATAATTATTTAAAACTTGATGAAATAATTAATTATTTAAATAGTTAATTATTGAAATAAATTGTAATATAATTTATTTGATTAAAAACAATTGATAAAAATAACCTTCAAATAATTTCTGTCATAATTTTTATAATGTTAACCCCTTTAAAAATAGAAACATATATTGTTAAAATTTTCAAAAATTGAATAGGAATTTACTGAAAAAAGTTTAATTAACAAAATAATTTTATTTTTATTTAAAAGAATAATAATAATTTCTGAGATTTAATTTTATTAAAAAAATTAGTTTAAAATGGTTTTGAGGGTGCCCTGTTGAGCATGCATATGGTGTTAACCGGTGGGCCAAAGCCCAAGTCTTGTTTTAAAACATGAAAGAAATAATAAGAATTGTGTTTGAAATAATCTCCAACTCAACATGAACCCTAGAATTGATTTCGATGAAATTGAACCCCAAATGGATAATGTTAATGAACAAAAGGTTAGGTCTTTTGATCTCTACATGAAGTTGAGTGTATAATAATATTTAATTACCTAGATTGAGATGAAATTGATGGTGAACAGATGAGAGAAAGTTCACGATAGGGACGATGTTCAATACTTATGTGTGTGCGTATTTCGACTGGAATTGGGTGTTCAGGTGGTTCGAAGGAATAGAGAATAAGTTTTACCCTCCCTTATATAGAACGAACTCAATATGTTTCGAGCCTAACAAGTGATGGTTTTGATTAGACGTTTCTACTTTCTTTGTTGAATAATTAGTCTTGTTACGAGTGAAATTGTTTGGGTGTTTGAATTGGTTTTGATTATTGTAGAATTTCTAGTTGAGTAATTAACTTGATTGATTACGATTCAAGGTGAAAAATCATGATTTTGAATGAGACTTTGGTTTCAGTTTTAAACAGAGCATAACAGTTAAGATTTTCAAATTAACTTAGGTTGGATTCTAACCCTATGCACGACGGTTAGGAGTGGTTTGATGGGGTTTAAATCAGTTTTTTATGGTTAGGGTCGCCGGAATTAGACCGAAATTTGGCCAGAGAAACAGGGGTGATCAACAGAGTTGGGTGGAGGGTTTTAGGAATTTTACATATAGGTCCCTATGGTTGAAACTTATCATTTTATGCTTAAAACTGTTAAATTATGTGTTAAAATGACACTTTAACCCTTGGACATATTGAAGCCATTAAGATATAAATTAATCAAATTATTGTTATAAAATCATTTATAAATTTTATAAATTTTACAAAACTTTGCAATTTAATTATTTTTTTAATTAATTGAATATCTCGTAATTAATATCTAAAATTTGTAAATTAATAAAAAAATTTATAGTTTAATATCATAAATATGGTATTAGAAACACCTTATCAATTTATGGAATGATTTATATAATGAATTAGATATACACCTTATCAATTTATGAAATTTATATTGTAACTTCTAAAACTAGATTAAAATGAATTAATAACACGTTTATTGCATTTGAATCATCAAAATAAAAAAATAATTAAATAATAAAATTCTCCATTGTATAAAAATTCAAAATGAACTCGAGTTCGGGTTTCAGATTTTTAAATATGTTGGATGTTACAGTCTCCCCTATTTTAGGAAATTTTGTCCCAAAATTTAATCACAGTAAGTCTGATGCAAAGAGTTGAGGATATATGGATTTATTTGGGCCTCATGTTCCCAAGTGATCTCTACGCCATGTTTAGAGTCATAATGAATTTTGACTATCGATATATGACTTCAATTGAGTTGTTTGACTGTTATTATATGAGAATTTGATCAACAGAAGATGAGAAACCCTAAGAGCCACTAAAATTGATAACACAAGCTTAAAAGATATACTTGGTAGGGAATCCTTGTTACGAAACTTTTTGGAGTTGGCTAGCAGGCTCATGCCTTTCAGATGATACAAGATTGCAGGACCGTTAGAAGGGGTGATACACTTTACAACACAACAACACAATTTAGGAGAGTTCTTTAGAACATTTAACAGATCAAATAGGGAACTAGTTAACTAGAATAAAAGATACTAGGAACACAAGTAACTGAGAGACATAAGAAGATAGCAAACAACACAAGTATTTGGGTATCAAGAATGTTGTATATTGCTTCTCAAGTTCTATTACAAAGTGTTACAAAGCATAATGGAAAGTTACAAGTACTTGAGATACATATACTATATCCTACAGCCGGCCATACTTTGAAGGCCAACTGGATACATAAGACTAGACAACAAAATCAAATGTAGAGTCAAAAGGCAGATTGCCTTTTGATTTGTGACTATGACATGCCATAGCTCAAATCCTAATATATTACAAAAAAATTAAGTACATAAAGTAGAAAGCTCAGACTCAAGACCTCAATGTATAGTTTACCAAAAGCATGGAGCTTTTCACCAACTTGTGAAAGTTGGTGAGTCAAACAGAGTTGCAACGGAAAGGTGATCCAGCTTTATGGAAAAGTACATCAAATGAAAGCATGTTCATAAAAGTCTTCGGAAGAAATCTGTCTTCATAAACTGGCTTTGGAAGTCTTTGTCTTTGAAGCTTCAAAAGACTTCATATTTGGCTTCGGAAGATATTGGTCTTGGCTTTAAAAGATTTTACGCTTGGAATATTTCTTGTGTAAGATGTAAAACTGAATGGGGTTGAGTAAGATTGATATTCTTACTGAAAATCAAATATGATAATCAAGTCAATGATTGAGTGGCAGAAACAAACAATCAAAGAACATTCAATGCAATATAATACTCATAAATGCTTTTGTATTTGTATATATCAAAGTTGATTTACAGAGAATAATTACAACAAAAATTCTCTATCTATTAGCCGTCCCTCAGTACGAGGTTAACTATTCTATTTATAGGCAGACAAGATGCCTTTACAAAATGACTAA
>BJCM01037491.1:787-18753 GCA_018326385.1 Flaveria bidentis | reverse complement strand
TTATAACCAATGATCATATCATCCAAAACCATAATGAAACCCCACCAAAAACCACGAAATTTCAGCCAACATAAACTGAAATTTCAGGTTTTATTTTGTCCAAACAAAAACACAATTCAACATACTTGTCTTTCAAAGTTTAATCACAAGCATGTGTGATATAACTTTGAAAGTTTGGGGAATCATAATACATGAACATAGCAGCCCCTAAAGGGGTTTTTAAAGTCTCTTAAACGAATTTTCAAGAGCAAAACAAGCTAGTTATCCACATAACCGGCTCTAGATGCCAATGTTGGGGTTTGTGAGAACAAGGTACATAGATTAACCATTTAAACTTTGTAAAAACGCAGCGGAAAAGTAGGTTATAACATAGTTTATAATCTGAAATTTCAAGATCCTTGGAGATATGCAAAGAGTTCTATGATTTCCTAAAAAAGAATAGAAGGTTTAAATAGGGAGACATACATGAAGAAGAATTTCATGCCTTGAAGTAATAACTATCATCAACTGCCCTATTGATGACAGAACTAGAATATAATGAGTCATTATCCCTATATCTAACGATATCTAGAAATGATGTAACTGTTGTGTTGGTCCATGATCATGAAGGGAAACAATATCCAATCTAATATGTAACTAAAAGCCTATTGGATCTAGAAATCAAGAATTCTCATTTTGAAAAATTAACCTAACATTAGTTATGACATCCATTAAACATAGATATTATTGTAAAACACATCCTATTCATAATAAGACTAACTATTTTATAAAGTTTTTTTTTTTGAGAAAACCAAAAATGTAAAGTTGGATGGCCAAATGGTTAATGAAATTTAATGCGTATTATTTGATATATTTACCTAGACTACGATCAAATCACAAGCATAAGCAAGTTTTATGGTAGATTTTAGTGATATTCAAATATAAGCAATATAGAACTAGGTATCATATTGAAATCGCCACAAAGGGACATATTACACAAATTGGTCAGTTGTGGATTCCAAGCACCAAACAATGAAGTAAAATATACATCTCTAAAAGAAGGAATAAAATTGGCTAAAGATATCAAGATCTGGTGTCCTCAACTATTTGTTGATTCCTAATTAATTACAAACCATTTTAATTGGTCATACCCACTAAAAATTGAAAATGTATCCAAATACATGGAAAAAGTTAAGAACTTGGAAAAAGATTTGTATTTTTTAGCATTGAAAAACTAGGGAAGATAACGCTGCAGGAAGCTAGAACCGTCGCTAGAAGCTAGAACTGTCACTAGAAACTAGAACTGTCACTAGAAGCTTCTGCCATCGCCGCCTCCATAAGCTTCATTTATGGGAATTCATCTATTTCCTTTTACTTTTCCCTAATTTTTAAATTAAAGTTATAATGTTTTTCCCTCATTTTGACATCTAGGTTATTACGTTTTTTCATGAGAAGGAGCAAACACCTCCATTACTTGCACAGGTAAAATTAGCTTGTTTTTTGTTGGTAAATTTTATTTATTTTAGTTGTTTGTTAATTGTGTTAATGTTGATACTTATCTATGTTGCTAGTTTGCAATAATAATGTATTTTGGACAAATTAAAGTTAAGTTAGGTTGTTATTAATTTATCAAGTTTGTTCGGGTCATTCTGATGGTACTATCAATGCTTCGATCAAGAAATCATGAATGCTGGTTAGTATTGATGCTCTCCTCAAGACACATGATCTTATTCTATGGAACTTCTCTCACTCCCCCTTAAGTGGAAACATAAGAATATAACAAAATTAATTGTGGAGACAACATTATTTTAAGAGAACATTAATCGTGCAATAATATTATGGATGTTGTCTTAAGCATGTAACATAAGCTTTATAAATTCGAATTATAAAGATTCGTAGAATATAATTGATCTCAAAGTAATAGAGAGATCCTTTTCTTTTTCCGGTATGTAGCTCCGCGAGCAAGGAGCGCATCATCATAGCAGGGCGAAAACGAACATAGGATCATGGCCCTTTTCTTCTTTCTTTTGCTGCTGATCTCACATCAAGAGCAGCCCCTTCGTGTTCAGGATGATCGGATGAGAGATCTCCTCCTACTCCGAGAAATCGGTCAAGCGGGAGGCTACCCTCAACTTACCTCTCTCTATAAAACCCCCTTCCCAGAGGAGAGCATAAGCCCCAGGATGAGTATGCCCTGGATTACCGGATTCATTCTCGTCCTGATCCACCATGAATTTTTTTCGAAATCAAAATGATAGGAGAGGGCTCATAATGATATTTGAGAAGATCACAAGGTGCTGAATAAGGCAATAATCAAGAATCTCTAACATGCACTTCCATTAACAAGTACTTTTAGAAGTGCACTAGCCTTGACGATGTAATTTTGCATCTTGAATAACATTTATAATACATGTCAACTAAAATTTAAAGAGTTTACAAGTTTAATGACATAATTAAATAGTTTGTACATGAATACACTTGTTAGATGTTTATATTTAAATAAGCTCATAACCAAAATTTGGCTACATGTTTGACCCCTATCTAAAAGATGCCTTATAACTGAAATCAATGAATGAATGATAATATGCAATTTTTGTAGCGACTCATTTGTTGCAATTGACTTGATGAATGGTGGAGCCAATACAACCCCCTCTTATCGCTAATTTGTCAGGTTTGAGGGGGCTTTAAAGTGTGATAAAATGTATAACTCATTCAATATACATCAAAGTGCAAAACAACATGAGTATAAAAGAAGCATGATTTTTCAGTGAATATAGTTGAGTAAGTAAAAGAGTTCATAAAACATACTTGTGGGTGTCTAAAAGTGTCTAAAACTGATAATATACTCATGGAAAATGATTTGGCTCTACTTGTGTGCTACAATTCAAGTAAATATTATCTAGAGTCAAATGACTAAGCCATGAATTTGTGTATGTCATTGACCTAGTTTCAACTAATATGAAACTATAGTGAAAAATGCTAGTCCTTACATATGGGTGCTGAACAATAAGCTGGATTAATAATACTATATAAATTTTGTGAATTTCCTTACTATGAGTCCAAATGTCTAAAAATAAGAAGATTATGGAATTCGTATTGTAAAAAAGTGTTTGAATCACTAGTTAAATATACTTTGCCAACATATGTGGATCCTGCATCCAACCAAGTCTTTAATTCTATGTTTAGGTATCCTTGATTTTGATAAACACTTCAATAGTAAATTAGGTTCATAAGTACTAACAATTCACTTGTTTAGGTGTCATATTTACTAAAGTGATATGAAAATTAATGTTTGTTAAATAACACAAAACTATATGTTGAGTATTAAATTATATCAACTAGGTGCATTTGTGTATTAAATTATATCAAATAGGCAATTTCATCTCATTAATCATCATAATATTAAAGTTTTATATCTTATTTATGTTGAGTGTCATCATATGTATACGTAAATAAATATATAAAATTTTAAATTCTCATTTAATGTAACACTTGTTGGTATGACAAGATTTTGAACCCTATTCTTAAACAAATGCTGATGATGATCATATCTTCATTATATTGCATTCATTAACTACATAACAAAAATATTGGTGACTTGTAAACATGTCTTCTAAATAAACTATTAATACATTGCAGGATCAGTTTTGGTCACTCAAAACTAATGTTGTCTCTCAAACTCAGTTAATCACACTTCATTTGGTGATGCAGATCCCTCTAAGAGTTGATAATAATATACTAAGTAAGCAAAGAACAAGAAGATAATTTTCAAGATACCTGTATATATTCCTTCTCAAGTCAAAGTATTTCAAGATTCTTACAAGCACGTTACATAAGTTACAATGAGAAACTATATATACTCTACCTATAGCAGGATATACTTTGATACTAGCCGGAAACCTATCACTAAAGCAAATACTACATTGCTAAAGTTAAGGTATCTTAGATAAACTACAATCTAAGATTTGGTAGTCATGAAATGTCCATGACTTACCTTTTGTCATAAACTAACGTTGGTAAGTGTACTAACTAATAAGGAATGAATTATGGAATAAAGTATGGTCAATTACATTGGCGTGGGAAAGCACCATGCACTATCTTAGGGATTTGCAGTGGATCTGTCAGAAGGACCATACTTATGTCCACTGGTTCATAGTAGGTTTTTCCAAAGGCTAACTAGTTTTGAAAGAACAAGTTCTTCTCAAGCCATTTACTCTTTGAAAGAGGCTACTTCTTAAGAGGCTTAAGTTATTCTTTAGGCCTTAATGCTTCTGAAGTCATTGTCTTGAATTCATTTAAGTGTTGTACTTTGGAAGAAAGAAGACTTTGTCTTCTCAAGTTGGAGTTCCTCTTCGTAAGCTCTTTTAGTCTTGACCATCAGAAGCTCTGCTTTTGCCTTTGGAAGTTCTTCATCAGTTGTACCAAAATTGTCTAAGTCTTTGTTTTGGTTGTCCCGGCCTCACTTGATCCAACAAACTCCTTTTAGGCTGATGCTATCAAAACCTCACTTGATCCTGCTTCTCAAAACTTTTAGCACCAAGGATAGGAGATACTTATATGTCTCTTTTTTCTTTCCTAATATGGTGCTGAGAAGTTTGTAGAAATCATTCATGGATAGAAGATTCAATCTGTCAGTTTGAATGATATGTAGCCTTTGTTGTGAACCTCTAAAGAGAGTTAGTTGATGGGATTTGTAGTCATACTCCCATTTAACTATGGATTCTAATTCAAGTTCTTCAACCATTTGAAGAAAGGCTTTGCCTTTGGTTTCTAACCCTTCTTTTTCATCCTTCTCTCTTATCTTCAACTCTTCTTCAATTTTGGCTCTTGTAGTCAGCATAGCCAGCTATCTTAGAGTTGGAGGGATTGAAAAATAGTTTCTCTGCTAACTCAGCAATGTCAAATCTTCTTGGGTTGTGATAAGAGTCTTCGAACCTCAACTGGATTATTTTCATTCTAGGAAAGAGAGGTTGAGATGGTAGCTTGTCTCCCTTCATAGTATCCACCAAAGTGACTAGTCTTCTTCTTAGCTTCTTCTCTTCTTTCGTAATGGAGTCGAAGTTGGTTGCCAAGATTTTTAAGGCTTGGTCAAGTGTTCCTCTAGGCAGATCAAGTAATTGTTCTCTTATAAGGGAATATGAGGATCCATCAATGAAGTTTAGTTTGATGGACCCCTCATCACAAGAGATATCGCTCAGACTAATGTAGTTGATGAGCTTCCTCTTGATCTCCTTGAATTTTTCCAAGGAAAGAGGTTTTGATGGTTGAGAAGAGGACTTAGGTAGTTGTTAGGTAGGTGAAGATTGGGTTCTTGAGAGTGTTTGGGGTTTAAGGATGAGTAGTGCAGGTGGTTGTTTTGATGGAATAGGTGTTGGAGAGGGTAAGGATAATGGAGTGGGTTTGTAAGGCCCCGTTCATGGGACGTTCACTGCTGTTCAATCATCGCACATAAAATATATATTTACATTAACTTTAATAAAATATTGTAGCCGAAACATTTAAACAACCATTTAGTTTATTATAATTGCTTTTGCAAAATAATACATCATTGATCGATTACAAAATAACTTGTTGCATTACATCACAAAAACTTTATAAAAAATGGGTGCCATCCACAATGAGCCAAGTAGTCGCCCTGTGCCATCCTCAGCAACCATTACCTGCCAATTGGAAAAACACATAAAAGTTACAATTGTAGAGTGAGGTCTCATTTTAAAATAAAATATACTTTACTATCATTTAAAACCATTCTTTACATTCTTACGCGATCAAGCATCATACGTACACATAGATAATATCATTATTATCTTCATCATTCGATCATTAACTTTCATTCCTTCATCATTTATCATTATCAGCATCGTATCATTCAATTTCATTCATAATCTTCCTTACTTATCTTTCGTTCGTTTGTTACTTCCGATGACATGTACAGTACCCCGAACATTGTGCATGAAGCTGGTTACTTGGCCTAAGGTTTATCAAAGACTTTGAACATTGTGCACGAAGCTGACTCCAGTACCTAGGCCAAGTACACTCATCAATATCACTTCTCTTTCATTCCGGACCAATCCCATATGCAATATCCCAAACCTTGTACACGAAGTTGGTTACTAGGCCTGAGGTCTATCAAAGAGCTCAAACTTTGTGCATGAAGATGACTCCAGTACATCGGGCAAGCGGCAAAGATCCCATACGTATGGTCAATCACAAGGATTAGACCCCAGTGTGCATCCTTCTGGGGTAGCTAACCCGCACACAGTTGGGCTAACACCCTTCATTGGGTGTGAACCTCCATGCTTTGCTTGCAAGACTTTCTTACTTATCTTTCATTCATTAATGCATGCATTCTTTCTTTACATTCCTCTTTTCAATGTCTTCCTTTTTACGTTACATAACATTTTTCATTTCATTTATCAAAATTCAATGTAAATCCATGGAAAATAAACGTGCATAATAAGGAACATAAACATAATCATTCAAAACATCACCATACCAGACATTATCATACGTGACATACAAATCATCATACATACCGTAACATACCTCACTCATCATCAAAAGTCAACTTACTTCACCTCTGGGAACGACCCAAGTCAAAGCCAACATTTTATTTTTTCCTCAAAAATCAGAAAATAAATCTAAGTCTTAGGTGCATGGGCACTATGCAGCCGCATGGCCTTTCTGGTGTATGGGGAACAATTAGGCGCATGGGCACTATTGGGGCGCATGGCCAACACCTAGACGATTAGGCTCATTCTTAGGCACATGGGCACTATGAAGGCGCATGAGTGCCTGGGCGCATGGGCTTTCTAGGCATATTAACAGTTAGTCAATTTCAGCCTAATTCTAGGCACATGGATACTATTTGGGCGCATGGGAACACTAAGACACTTTATACCGTTGGGCGCATGGGCTACTATTTAGACGTATGGGCAGTCTAATTCATACTTAAACAACTTAATTGATTCTCCAATAATCATCTAACATGTTCTAAGTTTAAACCTTATATTCTCAGCATAAATACAAGAACATGGAAACATCATAATATCAAATATCACCCAAAATCAAACCCACCCGCATACACAATCACACACATACATACGGGTGAAAACCCATTTTATAAAAATGTTCATACATGCATTTCCAGCCCCATATTAGGTTAAAACAGTAAAGAGGGGGTTCTAGAACTCACCTTAGCAGCTCTTTTGGGTATGACTTACTTCGAATCCTGTATGCTGCAAGTTCAACACCTAAACCCCACTAAAAACACATAACCGAGCACATAAACACACACAACCAAGCCAAAGGCCGGTTAAAAACATCACAAAACCATGACTTCTTACCTTGAATTTGATTTCTTCTTCTTCTTCTTCTTCTTCTTCTTCTAATATCTAAAAGCTTTCACCTTACTTCTTTCTCTCTCAAGAAATCCGAATGAAAAGTGGAATGCAAGAACAAATGGGCGGCCTTTTGGACACTTTTTACCCCTCAACTTGGGTTAAATGGTGTTTCTTTCTTTTCTTTTCTTATTATTCTTTCTTTTGAGCGTTTAAAAGTAATCGGATGTTAAAAGGTTCATGGGTGTATGGCTCAGAGGTTGGCTCGGTTTTGATGGGGAAATGGAATGGAGTAGGTTTAGGATGAGGTTGAGGGATAGGCGTTGGTTTAGAAGCCATCCCCTATACTCTTCTATACATCTCTTTGCTTATACTTGATCAAATGTTAGCCTTGATGTCACTACATGTCGTTTCAGGGTTTTCTCGGACATGGGACCTACTTACCTCCTAGAGAAGCCATGGGCCCTGAGATAATATTTTATCTAGACTTTCCTACCCATCTTCTTGACAGCTGCAAGTTCAGCTTCTTCCTTTTTCTTTTTCCTTTCTCTCAGATTTTCTCTAACATACTTCTTTCTATCTTTCTTCATTTGATCTTGTTCTTTCTTGAGAAGCCACAAGATCATATCATTGTTGTGAGGAGTTATGTTCTCAAGAGAGAATCCCCTAGAGCTTAGGAAAGCTATTCTTTCACTCTTAAGTTGCTAGTCAGCTTCTTCTTTCTTTCTTAACTTTTCGTCCTCTAAGGCCAACCTTGCTGCTTCTTCTTCGTCAATCCGTAACATGGTTGCCTTTTCTAACTCAACAAGCTCCTCCAGTGGTAGCAGAAGCACGTCTTCACTAGCAGCTTCTAGATTGACAAGTTAGTCATTGATCCCCACCCTTTTTCCATTGTTGATAGCCTTCTAGTTGGCTACAACTACTTTGCTACTTCCAGCTAGTAGCTTTTGAGAAGGGAGTCTACCTTTCCTTCTTAGCTTTTGAAACTTTTCTTCCTCTATCAATTCTTCAGTAGTTATCTTCCACTTTCCTTTATTTTCATCGGAAGTTTGAGACTTGGGTGGTTCTTCTTTAAAGGTTTGAGGTTGGGAGGTCGTGATTGGAGCATGAGGTGATGATGGTGTTTCAGTAAGGGGTAAGTTGTGAAAGTCCTCACTATTTATGTCAGATTTTAGTTCAAGAATTACATCTTTGATAACTAGATCATCATATTGCGAAAATAACCCTTCCGTAACTTGCTTCTCAGCTTCAGAAGATTGGAAAGATTCTTTCAAGGCTTCATCTTCAGATTCGAAAGTCTGTGGGCTTGCACTATCTGTCCCAATTGTTTCAGTTGTTGGGCCATTAGTCCATATATCCCCTTCGAAATCAAGCTTGAGTTTGATGTGGACATTAGGTTGACCAACTTCTGACAGTGGTAGATGGTGCATTTAACCTTTGAAGCTCTTCAGCTCTAAAGTATGCAATAACATCACCCAGACTCAACTGTTCAATAGAAGATCTTATCAGGAACTTGGAAGAGAAGATGTTTAGATCTTTGAACATCCTTGGTTCCACTTGAAGAATTATTGGAGAAGGCTCAGGGAAAACTATTTCTTCCTGAGCAGGATATCTTGAAGTTAGTGTAGAAAGAGCTAAACTTTATGGTTCCTCATGTGCTTGTCTATCATCACTCTCCCCTTGTTTTGTAGCATCATCTTGAGAACTTGATGAGCTAGAGATAGAGGTCAAAGTGACATGAATTAGTAAATGGCTAACAGATCTCACAAACTGTTTCTTAGCTAGTTTGGCCTTGAGTCATTCAATATCAAGTAATTGAGTGACAAACCTATCTTCTAATGTCTTAACCCTCGATTCAAGGATTGAGATTGTAGAAAGTAGGTCTCTTATGGTGAGTTGCAGACTTCTCTCTTATTCTTTAGAAGAATCATGGGATGATGAGGTAACATACCTAGTATTTGCATCCTCACCACCAGATGCGGTTTCTTGGCGCCCAAGTTTCCCCTGCCTAATGATGCATCTTTCAGAGTCATCAAATGGCACAATTGCTGTAGATTCAGTTTCAGAGATGTTACCACTATCCTGAGGGTCCAATAAGGCTCCTTCAGTAGTGGCAGTTGAATCTACATAAGTGCCCTCCATATTAGTGGGACTCACCTTAGTTGGGGCTTGCTAATGGGGGCAGGAAATAAGATGTCTCTCTAGGCTTAGTTGATCCTTTGATATGTGTTGTGGATCAACCTCATGGCCTTGAAGAGAAATAATTTCCTCATTAGTTCCTATTAGCATGTCAGTAAAGGATGTAGAGGTTGTGCGTAATAACCCGAGACCTTGATCAATGTCTAATGACATTGAAACTATGAGAATGTCGTCCTTTTTTGGCTGCTCAGGTGAGTATAGTAAATCATCCTGAGGGGTTTCCGCTTGGGTTTTGGGCTCATAGGGTTGAGATTAAAGAGACCCAATACCCATATTGAGGTTGGCAGAATGTAGGACCTCAATTAAGTGGGAGCCCATGTTTCCACTCTAGCCTTTTTGGAATAAAAAGGTGGGACTTGTTCAATTAGAAGAGATTGAATAAGGGATCATATGGATCATCTCTAATAGGTAATTCTAATGGGGTGAGAAGGTAGATTTCTCATTATGAGGGTCTGGTGTGTGTTCATCACCTGTGGGGTTAAGATAGATGTCACTAGGAGCTATGTGCTGAATCATACCTGGAAGAAGTGAAGTGTGTCTTCTAGTGAAGTTGGTGGACCGCCTCTTCAGTACCTTGAAGATGGCCAACCTCATGTGAGGGACAGGTAGATTACTCTGGTCTAGCTCATAGTTGATGATGTGCTGTATGAACAGGGGATACATGTAAAATATCTCCCTTTGAATGTTCCCTATCAGATTAGTCGACACAAACCATGAATAGTTAAAACGGATGCCTTTTACCAACCTAATAACTACACATCCTAGTTCATATAGGATTTCATCCCATCCCCTAGACTTCTTTGATATGCAATGAAGGACTATATGAAGTAGGAACTTCCAATTGTAGGAAAAGTAGAACTTGTACATAGTTGACCTTCTTACATCACCACCATATCCCAACTGGGTATATGTGTCATCCAGGTCTACTTTCAGGAACTCTATAGGAGATCTCTCATCATGAAGCTCTAGATGCTCCCTAATGATTTGTTTAGATAAGATCAATTCCTGACCACATTTGCTCGACCTAAGAACCCTAACTCCATTTAGGGTTACATTCTGTCTGTTTCCTTAAAATTCAGCCATGTGGTCCAAATAAACAGTGGGGTTTACAGTTAGGGCAGTGAAGTAGGTGGATTGGGTAAGGAAGGAGATGATTTCAGAGAAGTCTACATCCTTGGAGGAGTCAGGGAGTGCGACTTGGTTATGCTAAGGGTTTAGTGCTATTGTTCAAGAAAGTAATAGAGAAATGAGATTGAATTTGGGTAAATTAAAGATAGTTTTGGGCAATGAAATTGGTAAAAAGAATAAGGGGGTGAGTCGGAAGTATTTAAATGGGTGAAAATTGCGGTTGGATATGGTGAAGTGATGTTTTGGGGTATGATGTGACAAGGGAGGTAAGATAAAATCCATTTAGAAAATTCAGACATCATTAAGAAAATCTTAACCTTTTTACAGTGGGGCCCAAAAGATTTACGTTGCATAGAAAAGCTTTCTTCTTAGTATAAAACTTTTCAGAAGGTAAACTTCTTCCGAAGCCAATACTACTTCCGAAGGTGAATTTATAAAATTTACTTCCGAGAGTAAGAATGCCTTCTAAGTGAAGAAGTTTATTAAGTTTCAGAAGTAGATCTGATATTATATCAAGAAGCTTTTTCGAGACTAAAAAAATTTTCTGAAGATAAGATTTCCCTTAGAAGAATTTTGCTTTGGATGATATATATGACATCTTCCAAGGGTTAATCCCTTTTCGGAAGAATTTACACTTAGAGAAATTTTGAAGAAAATTTTTTTGTAACAGGGGCTTAGATTGTATTGAAAAAAACAAGACACGTTTTGAAAAGGTTTTCAAATGAGATGGACTAATCAATGTTTATCATCCCAATAGCTTTAATAAGATACTTAAATATTTTTTTATCAAATGCTTTGGTGAACAAATCAACATATTGTTCATTTGAATCAACTTTGATAAGTTTAATCAAGATTTTTCTAATGAATATGGCTAATGAAATGATACCTGATGTCAATGTGCTATGTCTATGAGTGCTTCACTGGATTTTCTGTAATGGAGATAGCACTATTGTTGTCAATATGGATAGGAGTGCACATGAATTTGAATCCATAGTCTATCATCTGGTTTTGAATCCATAGCAGCTGAGCATAACAACTAGCAACTGCAATGAATTCAGCTTTAGTGGTAGATGTTGAGACACATGATTGCTTCTTGTATTGCAATGAGATGATCCTTCCACCAAGAAATTGACATCCTCCTCATGTTGATTTCTTTTTGATGTTACAACCACCATAGAGATTGAAATTGCTACTCCTTGGATACAAGAGACCTAGTTTTGGTGCCCTTTTGAGGTATCTAAAAATTTTTTTGGCAACAATTAGGTAAGACACCTTTGGAGCAGTCTGAAATCTTGCACAAATACAAGTTACAAACATGATATCAGGACTACTTGCTTTGAGATAATTAGAGATCCAATGATTGCCCTATACTAATGTTGATCAGTATCCTCTCCCTCAAAGTCAGTACAAAGATTGTGATTTCTGGGTATAGGATTCTTAGATGGCTTAAAATCTTTCATGACAAATAATTCTTAAATATTCTTAACATATTTATTT
The DNA here is from genome assembly GCA_018326385.1 of Flaveria bidentis. Taxonomy (NCBI): domain Eukaryota; kingdom Viridiplantae; phylum Streptophyta; class Magnoliopsida; order Asterales; family Asteraceae; genus Flaveria; species Flaveria bidentis. Next base: position 6,610 of record BJCM01037491.1, on the reverse strand, counting down.
TAATTGATAAAGAACCCTTTTGTCATTTGCTTTACCATAATTCTAAGGAAAAAGTTCATTTTTCCCATGAAACTCATCTCAAATTTCTTCTTTACGATGCTCTCAAAGTATTTACACATTTGGTCATTTGAGGAACCAAATATGATGTCATGAACATAGACTTGTATGAGCAAGATGTTTTTCCCAGACTTTCTTATGAATAAAGTCTTTACAATGGTACCTCTAGGGTAACTATTCTGTAGGAGAAACTGAGACAAGGTCTTATACGATAACATAGGTGCTTGGTACAGACCATAAAGGGCTTTATTTAATTTTCAAACATAGTTGGGGTGCTTTTGGTCTTCAGATCCTAGAAGCTTTCACACATAGCCTTCCCTATCTATATTCCCATATGGAAAGGCACACTTGTCATCAACTTGGTAGACAGTAAAATTCTTGGATACAACATAAGCAAGAAAGATCCTCACTGCCTCAAGTCTTGAGAGAAGTTCAAAGACAATAGTGTAATAAATTCCCTCATCTTGAGTGTATCCTTGAACTACCAGTCTTGCCTTGTTCTTGATAATCAAGCCTCTATCATTTCTCTTGTTCCGAAAACCGCATTTGGTGCATATTGGTACTTGACCAGATGGTAGCTAACATAGGTTCCAAACCTTTTGTCTTTTAAATTGAAACAATTCCTCTTGTATTGATTCAAACCAAATACTATCTCTTAACGCTTCCTCTAGTTTCATGGGTTCCAACTCAGATAAGAAGAATAAGTACAGGTAGACATTCCCATTGTGAGTTTTCCACCTAGTTTTCACACGTTCAGAGACATCTCCAATGATGTTCTGAGTTAGATGGGTGTTGTTAATTCTAAGCTTATGAATCACATCCAGTTGTAAAGATAGATCCCAATTCGACATGTTCTTCTCTGGAACTTGAATGCTTGGACCAGTTGTTTCATACTCATTCAACGTGTACTAATTGAATGAACGAGAAACAACATCAGTTTTAATTGGTTATGAAGTATCATTAACAGTTGAATGTTCCTTCAAAATGCTACTTCAATCAGCTTGGTGTTGAGCATTGTCACTTGATGAGTTTAGAGGGTCACATAGTTGACAACTAGTTGAAGCTCCATTATTTGTTGAGATAGTTATGCTATGCGATCTAACAATTATGGGAACTTGATTTTTCAGCAACTCTTAGAGAACTTGGAAGAGATCTGGACAACTAAAATAGTTGATCATCATCAATATCACTTTGAGTAAATGTTTCAGCTAATACATCACAAGAAGGTTTAGAACAATTTGGAAACAATTCTAAATCAAATATATGATCAGGATCATTTCCCCTAACATAAGGATTGTGCCCATTGACAACAATGTATGATGATTTCTTATATTGTTAATTTTTATGTTATAAACTCTATAGGCAATAGAGTTGGATAAATATCCAACAAAGATAGCATCAATCGACATTTCAGCAAATTTTTCCAAATTGTCATATGTGTTAAGTATGGTACACCTGCTACCAAAGGACTTAAGAAAGCCAATGAATAGTGTCCTCTTGTTACATAGCTCATAAGGAGTTTTATCATGTGGCTTAACTACAAAAACTCTGTTCTACATATAGCATGCGTGTGGACTACCTCTACCCTGAATATTAGAGGTAGCTTTGAATTAGCTAACATAGTTTGAGCAACCTCAACAAGTGTCCTATTTCTCCTCTTAACAACACCATTTTATTGAGGTGTTCTAGGAGCACTATATTGTCTAGAAATCCCTTTTGAGTTACAAAATAAGTCAAGAACTTGATTTTTAAACATAGTCCCTTCATCACTTCTAATTCTCTTAACCTTATGATTGATTTGATTTTCTATTTTAAGAATAAAAGATTTTAAATTTTTAGCAGTTTCATCTTTAGTTCTTAAAAAGAATACCCATGTAAATCAAGTAAAATCACCAACAATCACAAGATAGTATGATTTCCTTCTAATGCTCATTATACTTGTGGGACCAAATAATCCATGTGTAATAAGTGTAATGGAGTGGTGATAGAGTTTTCCTACTTTGGATTTATGAGATGCTCTATATTTCTTCCGTTTCAGAAAAGCAACACAATTATCTTTGTAAAAAAATTCATGTTTAGGCAAATCATGTACCAAGTTATTTTTAACCAATTTATTCATGGTTTTGAAAATGACATGACACATTCGTTTATGGTACAAAGTTGACTCATCACCATCAGCTTTGGAAAGAAAGAATGATACTTCTGCAAATAGGGAAGCATTGTTCTTATCCAGCTTGTAAATATTCCATTTCCTGGGAGATCTAAGAAGCACCATTTCCTGAATAATTGACATCTTGGGTTTGAGAATAATGCAATTATGTTCAGTGAAAAGCATTTGGTTCTTTTGATCACAAAACTAAGAAACACTTAAAAGATTGTGTTCAAGTTGTTTGACAATGTTTACTTTGTCAACTCTTAATTTGTCGTTGGATACACTTCCTCTGCCATAAATATATCCTCTAGCCTCACCTACAAATTAAACAAGACCTCTATTTAAATGTGGAAATTGTTGAAGAAAAGATCTATTCCCAGAAATGTATCTGGAGCATCCACTATCTGCAATTCATACATTGTCATTTTTTTAATGTGGATATCCTTAAACATAAGGTCAAAAAGTTAGTTTTTATTAGAAACACAAGCCTTGCTGATCTTGTGCTTTTCCAATGATAAGGATATAATTGAACCGAAATGTATGCATGGGGTTCAATAAAAGTTTGTGAAGAAGAGGTTTGGGCTGTAACATCTTGCTTGATCTTCCAGTCCATCCTTGGTTGATCAAAGTAGTTGAACTTGATAAAGCTCGAGCAATATGGTATACTTCCGAGGCATAATTGGTGCTAGCAGGATTGTAGTAACAAATGTGATAAAATCCAAATGTGAAACCCTCCTTGACTCCTTCTTTCTTATCATTATTTGCATAATTGGTGCTAGCAGGATTGTAGTAACAATCTTTAGCCATATGGTTTTGCAGCCCACACATTATGCATGCAATGTTAGCCTTTGAGGGTTATGAAGACTATTTTTTCTTGGTCTTCTTATCTTCATCAATAGTCTTCCCCTTCAACTTCTGATCCTTTAGTAGGACATGAGTGTCGGTATTACACTAATTTTTTAGATTAGTTTTTCTAACCACTTGAAATACAACTGAAATAAACACACTTTTTTGTTTTAGGTCTATCTTGTACTTGGACTTAGTTACTTTCTTGGTAGTTTTTCGGGTTGCCTTGGCCTTGTTTCTTTTGGCTTTGGTGTTCAAATTTTGATCATTACTTGTGGATATGGGTTGATTTACCAGATCTTTCCCTGTGATGGTCTCTATAGTTATATCACTTTTCAACTCATGGGAAGGTGGGTCAGTAGATGAACATCATCCTCTTTAGTCCCACATCTTGGTTGTCTAATAGACTCATAAGAATATGGTGGAGCAATTTTATTGGTTCCCAACCCACCTTTGTTTTGAAAACACATTTTTGAATGGAAGGATGATGTAATAATGTTTTGGAAGTTTTGCTAAGGAATAACATGCTTCCTGGCTTGAGCCTTAGCCGTGACTAGCTAGGCTAGATCCTCACTCAATTTGGAGATTAAATCTTTGATTTGAGTCTTATAGTTGTTAAGTTCATGTTTTAAAAAGGACACAATTTTCTTTAACTGTTCAATTTTCATTTTACAGTTAGATTCAGTCCTTTTAAAATCACACTTAGATATTTAAAGTCTCCATATCAAATTTATTTCCATATTATAGTCCTCTTATAATTTAAGTTCAGCAATACAAGCTGGAGTACAAAGGTGTTCAATACCTTACTATCATCAGTTCCATGCGTCAATGCTTGAGAAGGGGTCACATCCTGCACGATGAAGCTCCGGTCCACTTCTTGAGCAACAACAGATGTGTGTTGATAAGTTGGCTATCAGGATGTTTTAGGTGTGGTAGGATGTGTGTAGGCCTTAGTGGTTCCCGGATTTGACTTAGGAGCCTTGTATTCCCAGGAAAAGTGGCCATGTTGGTTTCAGTTGTAACATTTAGCCTTTGTCTTGTCAAACCTAAACATGTTGTTAGTTAGGTTTTGGGGAAATTGTCTTCCATTTCTCTTAAAGAACTTCTTCGCCCTCTAAGTCAAAAGAGCCATCTGTTAGACAATGTCCGTGTACTTGACATCATCTGGGCTGAAAAATTCTAGATCATCAAACCAAAACTAAAAATCACTAGAATGACAATTTCATGAAACAAAGGCACAGTTGTCCTGAAAAGGACTTGACTGAGCCTGTTGAGAGCTTGGAGTTTCAGGAAAGGTAATGTATGGCCTATAAGAACAGGATAGTTGTTGGGAGTAAGTCAGGTACTACTGAGGTTGGGGGTTTTTAGTATTCAACAACCATTAAACCATTGCTAGCAGGAAGGCTTGAGGGTCTACTCACATGGTGGTTTCTCTTGTTTTCTATATCTACATGGTATCCATCAAGGATTCTATATAGGTAAGTCATTATGAGAGAGTTTAAGTTCTATGTCCTCTTAGAGACATAGTAGAAAGTCCACTCATTTAGGAGTGCATTTATAAACTTTCTTGAGACATCTCTCATCTCAAGAGTCACTCCCACAAACTAATGTGAGGAAATAAGATCCATATACCGGAAGTATTGCTGGTTGAGGGTCTCTATAGCAATGTAAATGAAGTTTTCAAATTGTTGCTTCAGGGAATCTTTTAGGAGTCATTGGAACTGGCATACATCTGAAATAAAGCATCAAACACGTCTTTGGCTAAATGACAATGTTCAAAACCCACCATAATGGAGTTAGGTATGGCAGTCATAAGAACAGTCATCGATTTTCTATCAATTTCTAGTTGCTTGTGGTCTTCATCAGAATAGTCTTCAACAACCTTCTCTATCATATCACCATTTCCAGCTGGTGCTGCAATTTTTTGTTTGTAAAGGCAATTAAGAATGGACTTCCACATCATGCTATAATGATACCTAATGAAACTTTCTATCTGTGTGCTCCAAGATCTGAAGTTCTGAAGGATGATGATGGGTGTTTTAGACATTGTTCCCATTTCACCTTCAAAGGATTTTTGATTGAGGGCCATATTGAGAGTGGTGAAACAATGAGTGAAGAAAAGGTTGATTTGGATGGCAAGATTTCACAATCAAGAGCCTAAGAAGTTCTTATACCAATTGCAGGATTAGTTTTGGTCACTTAACACTAATGTTGTCTCTCAAACTCACTAAATCATACTTGGTTTTATGATGCAGAATCCTTCTAAGAGTTGATAACAATACACTAAGTAATCAAAGCACAAGAAAATAATTTTCAAGATACTTCTCTATATATGTTACTTCTCAACTAAAAGTATTACAAGATTCTTACAAACATGTTATATGAGTTACAATGAGAAACTATATATACTACTACCTACAATCGGATATACTTTAATACTAGCTGGAAACGTGTGACCAAAGTAAATACTACATTGCTAAAGGTAAGGTATGTTAGGTAAACTAATATATAGATTTGGTAGTCATGACATGTATATGACTTAACTTTTGTCACCAACTAAAATTGGTAACTGTATTAACTGATAATGAATGAACAATGGAATAAAGTATGGTCAACTACATTGGCATGCGAAAGCACCATGCAGTATCTCATAGATTTGCAGCGGATCTATTAGAAGGACCATACTTATGTCCACTGGTTCATAATATGTTCTTCAAAAACAAACATAGTTCATGATATTTTATAAAAAACTAACTTTTGTTTTCTCT